>JAAGKR010004448.1:0-61094 GCA_011419295.1 Clarias macrocephalus | reverse complement strand
ACCTTCTGATCAAAGAGACGACAATTGTTTTTTTTATTGCCTCTCATGATATTTCACTGACAGGGCTACATCACACTCATTTACTGACTCACTTTAAACTGAATGATGACTGCAGCTCTCTGTCTCACACTGCAGAACTTATCTGACTGGACTGATAGCTGTCTTGCCTTGACTTCAATCAAGTTTATCAATGTTCCAAATTACTTACCTGAAGTTGTAGCTTGAACATTTGTAAGTATGCTCTGAAAGAGATAAGAGGCAAAACAAAAATAAAGCTTAATATAATGATCCAGAATACCAGTAAGAGTAATACAATGTAATATACTTTATTAAACATTTCAACTGAACTTAAAATTTCAATATTTAAATTTAACAAGCTAACTGAAAGAGGTTACATCAAGAGGACTGAATTACATAAAAAACAAATAAATAGATAAAAATAATTAATACAATCTATAAAATTAAAATAAAACAAATTAATCTGCACTTTACTTTTTAAAAAAGTACAAATAAATCCTGACATAAGTGTTTCCGTTGGTGCGTTCAGTGTGTGTGTGTGTGTGTGTGTGTGTAGAATTAGCCCCTTCCCTCGCCTTGTTTTACACAGTAACACTCCTCCTCCCTCTCCCCACCTCGTTTTTTAAGATTCAAAACAAACACACACACACAACGGAAACACCGTTTTAACAGGAAAAAAGGAAATCTTTCTGAGACTGACATGACCGTATATTAACAGACTCACTTTTTAAGTTTCACAACAAGCGCATAAACACAGCGGAAACACCGTTTTAACGGGGAAAAAAACGAGACTGGCACGAGCGCATACTAAAGGAATCACTTAAGTTTCACAATAAACGGACACACACAAACACGGAAACACAGTTTTAACAGGAAAATAAAAGGTTTTGAAGGTGAGAGTGACGCTCTGTGTCAAAATAAGAGTCGCATGTGTGAAGCATGATACTCGGCGTTCGTAAACTAATACTTGCTCGGTTTCTGAATAAAAAATTATTACAAATCTTTGCTCGGTTTGCGGAACACTTGTAAACCACGTTACTCGCAAGCCGAGGTTCCACTGTATATAATAAATAATTAACAGCATAAATAATTAATAATTTTTATTATATAAAATATATTTACAAAATAGCATTTCCATCTTGTTAACTACTGTTTACTATGCAGCTGGGTTATAGAGATTCTTACATTGCAATTTACTAGAAAGCACCTGTATTTGCTATCAGTATTTGTGCAATCGGTATTTAATATTTGACTCCCACATCCACAGAAACACTAGTGGTGTTTATAGGACAGTGAATACAATAAAAAGAACAGGCTGAAAATGTGTTACATATTATATCTCTTTTATGATTGTGGCACATGTTTAAAGTAACAGTATTTGATCATTTTTTCACTTTCATAAGAATCTTGATACAGAGCAACATAAATAGAACAAACTGGTTAGTTTTGATTAAATACATGTTTAAGGAGTTTGGTTGGACAAGCAACTACAATCCACAAAAAAAAAAAAAAAAAATATATATATATATATAAGTGTGCAGCGTGACACAATTATGTTCTTGTAATGAACCAGAATTATGAAATCATTTATACATTTCATATTATACAACAGTTAGTTTCAACTGAGTAATCCGGTTCTGACCAAGTAATCTTGTCTGTTGTATAAAAGCATTAACACACTCATAGTCGTTGTTCTAAATATCATCACGGATGTGATGTCTTCTGCACTAATTTTGCACCCTTGTGCATACAACTGCATCACAGCCAAGCTGATAACCAGCACAACAGCATTCCATCTCATGTGATATTGCTTAATTAAATTTTAGTTGAAGAAATAACCAGCTAGCTGACATAATGTACAACAGATGTGTCTTCAGAATTGTTTGTCTCTATTTCAACACCATGGTGGTAGTTTATCAACACCAAAACTTTAGTTACAAATATTATGCTAAAGTGCCCATTGAAAACAGCCATTCATTTACAAACCATATAAAATACAATATTCATGCTACTTCAGTACATGTTGTGCAGTCTAGTCCTATAGGATATAAGCTACACGTAACACTCTGTTTTCTAAAGATGGGAAATAATGCAGTCTCATTTTGTGGTGTTAAGAACGGAACTGCATATTTGCTAATAATATCTGATCACATTATAGGCTAATACATATTGACTGATTTGAAAGATAAGATTATCTTCAAAGTTCTATATCTCCATATAACGTATGTTCTCTTTTTTACATTACAATAATTAGGCTTACATACATTCTGTCTTCACTGCACTGTGGTCATGTCCTTTAATCGTTTTATCCTTTTTTTTTTTTTTTTTTAAATATTCTAACTTGCTGGTTTATTCTCTCACACTCAGGTCTGTTAGTCTTTTTTCTGTAGAACAATCAGAGTAAAGCTTTTTTTTTTTTTACTGAATATTATATTCATTCCGGACTCGGCTTGGCATACAGGGAGCAGGAAGAGCACCCTACTAATACCACAATTGCTACTTCCCACAGTGACTGTTTTCAAAGCGCCTTGCGTTGCTGCCGACCCTCCTCAATGCTCAATGCTCTATTCTTCATGAAGGTCACAGAACACACTGCATGCAATGTTGGTGCATGTATATATAGCATTTTCATAAAGACTATTGCATAATCCTTCAATTTTAATGTCAAATGACATTAAACCTCACTTAACCCTAATTTATGATTCCTCTTGGCACGGACTGATTTAAAAACCAAACTGAAAGTGGATCCCTTTTGTTCTTGGGACCTATAGGGCTATGTCTTTACTAAATCTTGCTCGGCTCAGTCGCTCATATAACAAAAAACGCTTCACATGCCGAGGCAAATTTCTTACAAAAACTTAGTTCTTAAGGTGAAAATTTGTGAGGAGGGGCATTAATATGCCAATGTACCACTGTATTTTGTTTCAATACTTTTATGCATGTATTGTATTATGAAGGGCTATATTTATTTCCCTGGACTGGTGCTCACAGTATGTTAAGTCATCTATTGATTAGACTATTATTGTTAGGAACCTCCATCAGAGGTCACTGTTCTATCTGTAGTTTTTGTTGGTCGACTCAGTTTCCCAGAAGGCACCTCAGTCAGGTGATGAGTGCTCACCTGAACTGAGGTGGCTCGTTAAAGTTTCTATAAATAGCAGTTTGTTCTGGGAAACTGGGTTGAGCATTATTTGTATGTTGTTTATTTGTTGTTGATTGTTTGTTTTTGTATATACAGTCATGTGGGCATTCCTTTTTGTTTCTTTAAGTTTGTTTTGTAACCTGTGTTCAAGAGGGCTCTAGTTTAGTTTTCTTTAAACTCCTTGTGTTACTGGATTCATGGAGCTGTCCTGTTTCATGTTTAGCTAGGCTGTGTCTCCTCCTGTGTACTGTGTAAGTACTGTTCTGTGTATCCCCAGTGTCTGCCTTCTTGTCTAGTTCTTTGTTTGTTGCTTTCCTTTTCTGTTTAGGTATTTGTAACCCCATGAGTGCTTAGCCGCTAGTTCCCGCCATGTCCTGTCCAGCCTCGTCTCTTGTTCCCCTATGTGTCCTTAGTTAGCTCCAGCCCCATGTTTCCTCATCCTCAGTCCCCTAGTCCGTGTCAGTCCCCTGTGTTAGCGCGCCGTCCCCTATGTCTTTCCTGAGCCCTAGTTTTAGTTTACGTTTGTTATTTTGGTTCCTTTGTTTGTCTGTTTTGAGTTTATAAATAAAAAAACTTTGTTACACCCCTCTGCATTCATGCCTATAATATATGCCCACGGCAACACCATCAGCCGGTCTAGCTAGATCCCATGACAATTATCAGACCACAAGGTTTATTCCTTTGCTCATGAAACTTTCATTTCATGAAGATTAAACAATATAGAAAAACTATTGCAATGGGCCACTCAAAATACATATGATAAATGTAAATTTCATTAACAAATTAAAAGCTAGACAAGACTGAACAGCTAGACGAAGTTGGACTGGTTATTTGCATAAAAGTATTTTTTTTTTCCCCTAAACACCTTTACTTACATAAGATGCAAAATAATTAAGAGACATGTTGCACACTTCCACTGTAGTTTTTTAAAGTTTTACTAGCAGACTGATTGAATAACGGATTAGCTAGAATAGTTTGCATGTTTAGGAGTAAACACCAACAAAGCTTGTATTATGTGAACACTAAAATACTTTACTTAGAAATCAGACATACAGTACATTATCAGAGGTTTTACAGACACATTGTATTGCATTCAATAATATATCTAAATATAGGACATGAAAATTTTAGAAAAGAAAATGTAGGTATTGTCTAATTTATTTTTGACCTTGAGGCCTAGGTTGAAAATAGCTGGCAGGCTGCATCAAATTGCTCAGACAGACACTGGAGATTTACTATTGTGTAGGTATAGTTGATAACAGTTTAAAGTTAAACAATTAAATATAAAATACATGCAATGATTTCCCTATTTACTATACAGATAATTATGAAACATTACTTATATTTCCATATTTATATCTCCACACACATCTACTGACATTACAATAATTAGCTTTATGCAGCTATAAAGGAAACTGGATCTCCATTTACCTGCTGATTAAATGTAGGATTTTTTTTGTTCAAACTGTTTGGCCAAATTGTTTTCTTGTTCAGAGACAATTCTGCATACTTCCCACTTACAGTTTTTTTGCTTAGACCCCGGCACTTTATATTCACAATTTACAAACAGGAAGTATGCACAGAGTACTTACTGTAAAGACTATGACTATTGTTTTCAGTAAAAGCTTTTGTATGGTAATAGTGTCACTGACGTTTTTATACCATTGCAGTGAGGAGGTGATATAGAAAATAATATCAATATCATCAGCCTCTACAAAACACTGAAAACTCCACTGAAACTTCATTGCTATACCAATTTCCAGAGAGTTTTAACCAAGTAGTTTCAATACAAAACCAATGGAGCCATCATGCCCATTTTATTGACAAAACCTTCTTCCAAGGATTATATCAACAGCCTTAATTCCTACTGGCTGATATTATAAGCTATTGCCAGATGCAAGGGCAAAATCTAAGAGGGGACAGAATGAAGTACAGAGTGAATAACAATAATAAAAAAGAAACATACAGGAGCATCACACAGTTCTTTTAGGGTTTTATTTAAGCCAAAATCATATTAAGTCAAATATATTGCAATGGTTTCTGCATATCATAAAGAAAATGAACTAATAAACTATGGACATAACATCTGATTTAATATTTCAACTCCTACTATGGAGTAAATAATAGTACTAACGATACATTTCGGTGTAACCCATGAGAGCAAATATTGTTTTGTTAGTGTTGTTTGTGTCCTACACTGTTCTATAAGGCTCACTTTATTTTTTCACCTCAATTTTCTTTGCAACTGTGTTTTTGTTTTGTTTTGAACTGCAATGTTAATTTGAGTTATTGTATATTTGGTATCAGAAAAATTTGTTGTAAATAAAAATAGATATAATTTAAAAAAAAATAATAATAATAATAATAATTGTGACGTTGAACCGTACACCTGCTCCGCTCTCTGTTCAACTCCGTGCACCTACCAGCACCTCGGAACTAATGCCAGCGGAAAAGGGGCGAGGCGCCGTAACCATTCATGGCTGGCTTCCCATTTTCATTCACCGTCCTGGAGTAGTTCGGCAACTATAAAAGGAGAGCAGAACTCCAGTTCGGGGAAGGGAACGGTATGAGAACAGAGACACTTTTTTTAATGCTATTTTTTTTCTTGTTTCTCTCTCACCCTGCAGACTCTGAGGGCTCCGCTGAGCTCTGAGCGAAAACTCACCGAAGGATTACTCGCTGCTGCCCGGCCATCCCTCCCGCGAGTTTGCTCACCGCCTCCAACCCCGCGCCCTGTTACAGCCCGGCGTTGGAATAAGGTGGCACTTCCCCACTCTGAATGGACACGTCCGACTCACCTCTCTCCTACACCGCCCCTACACTGCTCATCCCCTCACTTTACTGACCACTTGAAATAAAACATCACCTCTGTGAACACCGCCTCTGTGCCTTTGTCAGTACCCTGCTACTGTTACGGCTTTACGTTGGTGGAAAATGCGTGCCACTGACGCAGGCCAGGGGGCATCACCAGCCTCGGATCAGCTCATTGCCCATCTACGGGAAACCAGACTCCAGCAAAATACGGTATTAGACCAGCTTGCCGAAGGTCTTCAAGCTACTACTGCCGAGCTCTCGTGGCTGCGAGAAAGAGAGCACGTCCCACTGCCCACAAGGAAGCCGTCGGCTCCTAACCAATCTCGCACCCCATGATGACGTCGAAGCCTTCCTGCAGACCTTTAAGCGCACTGCTGAGCAAGAGAGCTGGCAGGTAGCAGAGTGAAGTTCAATCCTGATCCCGTTACTGTCCGGTGAGGCACAGCAAGCTTATTTCTCCCTAGCGGATGAAGAAGTAGACCAGTACGACCGCCTAGAAGCGGAGATCCTAACCCGGTGTGGTCTCTCGAGGTCCCAAGCTGCTGTGAGTTTCCGATGGACCTACAATCTACAGGTGCTGCCCCGTGCCCAGCTCGACATGCTACATTGGATCACCAAGCTCGATTCACGCGAGGTCATTGACCGTGTGGTAGTGGACAAAGTACTCCGCTCCCTCCCACGAGAAGAAAGAAAAGTGGTAGGCATACATGCTTCCACTTCAGTGCATGAAGCCATAGACATATCCCTGTCCCTAAGCTTTGAGAGACAGAGAGCCATGAAGAGAAGCCCCCCCCCCCCTGCTTCCTATTGATTGAAAGGAGGGAAAAACCATGCACGCAGCCAATGATCCCATACCCACTGAACTGGAGCTCCCTTCAGCCTTTCCAACATGGCGATACTGGGCCGGATGCACCGACAGTAAAAACCCAGCCCCTACACGCTGGGTTCGGGTCGGAGGTGTCCCCATACCTGCTCTTTTAGACACCGGCATCGCAGTGACTCTTGCTCCGCCCTCGATCATCCCCCGCTGTGTAAAACCATGCGGACCCCTAACGGTCACATGCGTGCATGAAGACCGGCGAGAGGTGCCGGCAGCAAGCATCATGATGGAGGATCGCCGGTGAAAACTCATCATTGTTTTGGGTGTTATTCCTAAATTGTCTGTCTCCCTGCTATTAGGCCAGCCTTTGGGAGAGAACTCCAAATGAAAAAGCAGAACCGCACCCACCGGCCCTGCCTGGATGGCCCAGACACAAGAGGAGAGCGCAGACGTAAAAAGGTGAACCCCTCCTGAAAACTAATGAACATCTCTCTTTGTTCCAGCAGGTGGCACGAGAACACAACTTTGCGCTCATGCAAAAAGAAGACATGCGACTAAAACACTGCTGGGGACAGGTGCACGAGGTAGAGGGCAAATTCGAGGAGGACGATCGGCCCGAAACCCCCCGTACTTACTGATTCTCAGGGGCCTACTCTCCTACCGCACAAAGAGGCGGGTACAAGACAAAGATCTCCTAGTGGTCCTTCAGGGGAAAATAGACACCATGATGCACCTGGCTCACTCTTATCCCCTCGGCGGTCACCTCAGAGCTGGGAATACTATCAAAAAGACCCGAGATCATTTTCACTGGCCTGGGATGGAGGCCAAAGTGAAGAACTTCTATCAGAGGTGCCCAGAGTGTTAGAAAACCTCTCAAAAGAAACCAGCCCCTGCCCCACTCATCTTTCTACCAATCATGGGTATCCCGTTCAAAAGGATTGGCATGGACCTCGTGGGACTACTCCCTAAGCACGAGGAAATGAGTACTACATCCTTGTTATTCTGGATTACGCAACTCGATACCCAAATCGAAAATTAATAAAAGACATGTGTCAACTGTTATAGGTGAAGCGCCTCCACACCTCAGTCTATCACCCACAGACCGACAGGCTAGTGGAGAACTTCAATCAGACGCTAAAGTGGATGCTGCGGAACGTGGAGGATGAGAACAGCTGGAATTGGGACCAGTTGCTGCCCTACATGCTCTTCGCCATGCGAGAGACCCCCAAGCCTCCAAGGGATTCACCCCATTTGAACTTTTGTTCGGAAGGAGGCCGCGAGGACTACTCAACATTGCAAAAGAGGCATGGGAACAACAGCCCTTTCCATATTGGTCAGTAGAATAGAATATGTAAAGGAAATGCAGAAAAAATACTGAACGTTCTCCTGATAGTGTGGCGGCACATGGAGAAAGCACAGATGGAACAGAAAAAGTTTTATGACTGCCCCACTCGGCCCTGTGAATTTCGGCACGGTGACCGAGTGCTTCTATAAGTACCCAGCACAACCTGCAAATTCCTAGCCCGCTGGCAAGGGCCCTTCACCGTGACAGAACGCGTAGGAGAAGTGAATTACAAGCTCCAGTGGCCGGGTAAACTAAAACCTTTTTCGTATTTACCATATCAATCTGCTTAAGATTGCATCTTCAGATAAGTCTCTCCTGCAAGACAGGTGTGGGATCTCATGCGTCGGGAAGAGGACCTCACCCCAACCAAGGTACAAGCACTAAAAGAGCTGGTTGATCAACATCAGGATGTCTTCTCCCTGGAACAGGGACGCACACACCTGGTGAAACACGAGATTAAGACGCTTCCCGGCAGCGTAATACCCCAGCGCCCCTACCGCGTTCCCAAAGCTCGCCGCAGCGGGATCGAGGTCAAAGTGGATAAAATGCTATGAACCAGCATCATCGAAGAGTCAGTAAGCCCCTGGTCTAGCCCGTTTGTGGCTGTACCAAAGGCTGACGGTAGCCTGTGGCTTTGCAATGACTTAACCAGGTGTCAGAGTTTGATGCATACCCACTGCCACGCATGGATGAACATATCTAGTGGCTGGGAAAAGCTTGCTTTGTATCTACATTAGATTTGATGAAAGGATACTAGCAAGTGGCCCTTACCCCAGAAGTGAGAGAGAAAACAGCCTTCAGCACCGACAGAGGGCACTGGCTGTATCGGGTTTTGCCCTTTGGTCTACACGGCCCCGGTCACTTTACAACACCTAATAGACATCGTGCTGAGGAGGCACCACGCGTACCTAGATGATGTCATCATCCAGCTGAGATGACCACATCTTCCATCTCCAGCAGGTGATGGAGGAGCTCAGAGAAGCTGGATTAACCGCCAACCCAGAAAAATGTCATCTTGGGCTGACAGAGGCACAGTATCTGGGATACAGCATCAGGAGGGGGCTGCTGAAACCACAGAAAAAGTAGGTACAGTCAATCCACACATACCCACAGCCAAGATCAACAAACAGGTGCTGGCGTTCCTGGGGTTAGCAGGCTACTACCGCTGCTTTGTACCTAACTTCCCCATTTCAGCTCCACTCTCTAACCTTTTGTGAAAGGGACAGCCTGAGAAGATAAAGTTGACTGAGGAAACTGAGAGCTCCTTCAAACAGCTGAAAGCCCTCCTTGTCCAGCTCTCCAATTCTCCGAAACCTGGACTTTGAGAAGCAGTTCATCGTCCACACTGACGCCTCCGAGACAGGGCTTGGGGCGGTCCTGTCACAGGTTTTCAATGGAGAGGAGCACCCGGTGTTATATGTGAGTAGAAAACTCAGCTCAGAACAACAACAACAATAATAATAATAATAATAACATAAAATTGGTAAATTTACATTAAGTTTACATAAAAAACCTACAAGTATTCTTGCAGTATAAAACTGCTAAACTACCATACTAGCTTACTGAAAGGATAGTTCAAAGTAAACTTTTATCAACTAAAAAGGGACTACAAGTAGAAAAATAGCACCTGTAAGTTTTCATATATCATTTCACATTACAGCTGTAGCACAAAGTAAAATGTAAATGTAAACTAGTTGTGTATTCAAAGTTTACTACCCTTAGTATGCCCTAAAGTACAGTGAAACCTCGGATTGCGAGTAATGTGGTTTATGAGTGTTCCGCAAACCGAGCAAAGATTTAAAAAAAAATTTTATTCGGAAACCGAGCAAGTATTAGTTTACGAGCGCCGAGTATCATGCTTCACACATGAGACTCTTATTTTGACACCGAGCATCACTCTCTCACCTTCCTCCCTCCCTCCCCCCACGGCTTCGCAAACACACAGAAACACACACGCACAGACACTCTCTTGCCTTTTCACCCCTCCCTGCTTCACAAACACACAGAAACTTTTTTTTACATTACAGCAGTGATTCCGCTGTGTTTATGCGCTTGTTGTGAAACTTAAAAAGTGAGTCTGTTAATAAACGCTCATGTCAGTCTCAGAAAGATTTCTTTTTTTCCTGTTAAAATGGTGTTTCCGTTGTCTGCGTGTGTTTGTTGTGAATCTTAAAAAGCGAAGTGGGGAGAGGAAGGAGGAGTGTTACAGTGTAAAATGAGGCGAGGGAAGGGGCTAATTCCACACACACACACACACACACACACACACACACACACACACACAGCACCTGTGCGCACCAACGGAAACACTTATCTGTCAGGATTTATTTGTACTTTTTTTAAAGGTAAAGTGCAGATTAATTTGTTTTATTTTCATTTTATAGATTGTATTAATTATTTTTATGTATTTATTTTTGGGGGGCTATGGAACGAATAATTTGAGTTTTCATTATTTCTTATGGGAAATGATGATTTGGTTTAAGAGTGTTTTGGAATATGAGCCCACTTATAGAACGAATTATGCTCGTAATCCAAGATTCCACTGTATACTTAAAAATATACATTTAAAAGTGGGACAATTTAGTCCCAATAAGTATTGAAATTGTTCATTCAAAATTATACTACTCGAACATTGATATTAGTATACTTTACTACATAATATATACTTGGGAAAAAGTCATACACTCTAATATTTCATTGGACTTTTGATTTGATAACAGCTGTCACACTAATTCCATAAGCTTATGCAATGTATTTCCATCCAGAGCTGCATTAATTTCTCTCCAAGATCTTGTATTGATGATGAGAGAGTCGACCCTCTGCACAAAGCCTTCTCCAGCACATCCCAAAAGTCTGAACTCAGTGGTAGCCCATTCATGTATGAAAATGATGTCTCATGCTCCCTGAACTACTCTTTCACAATTTGAGCCCGATGAATCCTGGTATTTTCATCTTGGAACACACTATCAGGGAAGAAGAAAATCAATTGATGGAGTATATTCAAATAGTCAGCTGACCTCACTTTTTGGGCACATAATGTTATGTTATGACCAGATCATAACACTGCCATCACTGGCTTGCATGGTAGTCACGCTGACTCTCTTCTTATACTGATGTAGTAATCACTCTGGACCAAAGTAACACTGGACTCATCAGACCACATGACCTTTTTCCAATACTCCACAGTCCATTCTTTATGCTCCCTGAAGCCTTTTTTAGCCTCACTAAATGGTTTTCTTAAGTCTTCTGTTAAGACTACACAGCTGTTTTATCAATCTCTTTCGTTCTCTTCGTATTATGCATGTGGAAATGCTCTTACTTTTACTATTAAAGATAGCCATGACTTCTTTATATGATATAATTGTATCTAATGTTTAAGATCTCCATCATGCTCATAAAAAAAAAAAAAAAAAATTCTGACCACATTTCTTCAAGCCACTAAATTGACTAAGAGTAACATCTTTGCCACAACCATAGGATATGTCTTCTGACATGATTGTTTACAAATTAAGAAGCTACTCACAACAGTTATGGTTAAATAATGTGTTGCCAGCTGAAACATATTATCTGCAGTAATTGTAGAAAGGATAATTTCCTATTAGCTTAATTAAATCCAGATGGTGACTTTTTTTGGACAGGCAGAGTATACTTTTTTAAAATTTTTTTTTTAAATCTGTTTTCATGTATCAGAAATCTTTGTCCAAAGTTTCTCTTGGCTGCTATATCCAGCATGGCTGGTGCATGATAATTGTTAACAAATCACTGAATTTCGCTATAAAAGCAAAGTGTGAAGCTTAGCTTGAGGTCCAGAGCGCCGGAGTGAGAAGAATGCGTCGCGGATGTTTAAATTGAGAGTGGCATAGGAGTGGAGTGATGCCATGCGCCTCTGGGACTATAAAGGCGTGTGGACTGAGCACCGCTATTTGATTACCACATAGGAGACAGCTGCTAAGGACAGCATGAGCTGCCACGGGGCTTTCACTTTTCGCCGAGAGCCAAGAAGAGCTGGGCGGGGGTCGGTTGGCCACGACTGCAAGGAGCCTGAAGACCTCGCCTCATGACTTTGTGTCTGTGTGTCTGTGAACTAGTCTGTAGACTGATATTTTTATGAGATAATAAACATATATCCAAATGTATAAAGAACTGCTATCATGAACCCAAAATCAGTGGTTTGCATTGACTATCTTACGCTCCCAAATTGGAAGCATGTGGTATAAATTGAAAAGTCAGGGAATGAACCCCATTGTGTATGGGCCTTGTAAGTTACAAGCCTTGTAAGTTAAGCATATAAAAGTGGTTTAAGATTTGTTTCTTGTGTTCTCTAATTGTATCAGCTATTACAGGCAGATGCTCGGTACTATTATTCTCTTCGGTATGCTGATAATTTTAAACTGACTTTTCAAAAACAGTAGCACTACTGTAATATGGTACTACATTTAATTAAAACTAGCATCCTCAAGCTTTTAAACACAGTTAAACAAGCTAAAAAAAATTTGTGTAGCCTCTAACTTGCAATTATAAAAAAAGAGAGGTTTTGTATTTGGGTTTGTTAATGCATAACACATTACGTAGGTGATGGAACTGTTACTTCCTCAATTCCTAGCATGTGCTCACCTATGCACGTGCATCAATGCAAATGTGTCTAAAAGAACTTGTTTTTCAGGCCAATTTCCTTATTTATCACCTAATCAATTGGAATTGGGTACATTCAACACATACAAAAATTAATGTTTGTAATATTTGTCTTAGGAATCCTAGCTTTTATAAAATTAGCTTTGCCGAGATGTTAAATTCTTGTTTTTTTTTTGTTTTGCAAATACTCATTTTCAGTAAAGTAAGAAACTATGTGCTGGTTCAAGTTTATTTTTGTTTGATTGTTGGTTGGTCATTTAAAAATATAGAGTTGGTACAGTACACAGTGAAAAGAAACAACATTCCACCAGGATAATGGTGCTACATAAAATGAAACAGAAAAACCTGAGACATCAAATAACTAAATAAGATAACAAAAGACTACATATATATGTGTGTGTGTGTGTGTGTGTGTGTGCAAAAAGCGCAAGACAGCTAATTTATTACATAAAACCAGTAACCTGTAGAACAGAAGAATAGGCAATGCAGTTCTTAGTTCAAGATTTTTTAAATAAGTGTTCCTAGCGTTTTCGTTGAAGTGGAATTAGATGTTTGTTCTTTAAAAACATAGAATCTTACAGCATTGCCCTGTGGGACCTTAGGCTGTGAGACAGAAACACAACCCTGATACACAGTGCTCCTGTAAAACATCCAGCATCAACAAAAAATGCTCCCAATCATTGGGAAGGTGCTAGAGACTGATTCTCATGTTATATTTTTGTGTCATCTTGACAAATAAGGTCAACCACAATGATGAGACAGAGAACATCACACAATTCCTTATAAATTAGTCAACAGTGGGTAAACTGACTTTAATCTCCACAAAGTTGCACATTCTAAACAGGGAACAAGTTCTAACCAAGGACTCTGAAAAAACCCTTTACTATGTAGCTGAAATTCTGTTCCAACTTCCTGGAAGAAGTCAATACTGGTAAACCAATGGCATGCTATTCTGTTCCACTTTATTTATAGATAATCGGAATGCTTCCTGGAGAAATCCACCTCACCACTTTTGGTTTGTCCATCCAGAAGACTCCCAACAATGTACATAACAAACCTGTCAAACCTGTATACGATACAGTATAGTGGTGGTGTAAATATAAATAGAAACTGACAATGAGATGAGTTTGCTTGCATACTCGTGCTCAAATTTACAAATACATTTTCACCCAGCACATGCGGGTATGATAAATGGGTGTCCACTAACCTTTGTCCATATAGTGTATATTTAACAAAACAAATAGTTGTCACAACTATTGGAAACTCTGCATGTATTACCTTAGATATCCTTTGCTTGCACACATAAAAGGAGTCTTGTTTTAAATATTTAATGATGTCAGAGAAAACAAATCAAGGAATCACGGAATCAGAGAGCATGTTTTAATACTGATGATAGCCCTGTCATGGATTGATCGTCTGGTCTTCTACTGACATATTCAAACCTGCCCAAATAATGGTTCTTCACAGAAAAAGCCAAATTTACATTTAAAATATCCTTGTATTTATTGTAAGTCTATCAGGTTATCAGTGTCTCATTGGAGAATCAGCCCCAGATCATCACAGATCCTCTATCAAATTTAAGAGTGGATTAGGTTCTTTACTGTATAACTGTATTTGTATGCCAAACCAACACTGAGTGTAAGTTGTCAGAAACTCATTTTTTGGTCTCATCTGACCACAGATGTCAATTCCAGTAGTGTCTGGCAAACTGCAGAAACATTTGTGGTTAGATGAAAGAAATTTCAAAATTGTTTGTTGACATGATGTTTCTTTAGTCCAAGTCTAAATGTTGTGACTTTGTGATCCCAGAACACTTTCATATTCTACAATTCACCAGCTGTGATTCTAGGAGAAATTCTCACCTCTCAACTATCCTTAACACCGTGTTGGTGTTGAAGTCTAATCAACTTCTTAGTTAGTGGCTCTGAAATGTTTCAGGGTTGGAACTAATTTTATTACAACTGCCTGGTTTAGGGATGTCATACTCTCATCACATTCCATTTAGATATTTGTCTGAAATACCCCAATGAAACAGGAAGTTATGGATGACCACTTAGGAATTCCTAGATACTCAAGTCAGTTCAAGAAGTAAAACAAAAAGTGGAAACTTGCTTCAGTTGTGTTTCTTTCCTTATAGTTCCTAGTGATTTCCAATAACTGTCCCATGTTTTTATAATTTTTATAATTCTTTTTCTTAGAAAAAAATACTTTATTTAAATAATATATTTAATTCATATTTTTAATGTGGGATTTGGCTAATTAACCACATTTTTAAATAATCACTTTTTAATACATTTTATATAGCGCACCAATCATTCTGAATCTGAATTTATATCAGTATGTCTTAACCCACCAAGTTTGCAGTGTCAACTCCAAACCCTCTTTAAAATATCTTTACAGACTTTTAATACAATTCTTTTCAGAAAAGAAAATGAAAACATTTCGAGGACTCCAAACAATGAGGAAGTAAATGCATTAAGGTTATGTTATTAATAACACTTTACTACAAGACAATTCAATATTTCACATTCCAATTTCAATTGTAATTTACAAAATTTTGTTGTCCCCTTGTTCATCTGGTTTTATATCCAATAAATGTTAGTTTCGGAATGTATATGATTTTAAAATGAAACAAAAATGAGTGCAAATTTTATTCAAAACAGTACTTTCTTCTCAGTACTGTAAAATGTATCGTTGCCTTAAAAAATAACCTTTAAATATGGAAAATAAAGCTATAAACATGTAATTCTGGTTTGTTCTAAAACAGATAGAGATCATATCACACTACACTATATAGCATCAGTGTTTTACTATATGCAAATTGGCTTAAAATAGCTATGATAGGTTTCATATAAAGAGAAGAAAATAAAGAGGCCCAACTCTTAAACTTCCTTATATGACCATAAAAAGCATTGTTACTGGCTTATCTATGAGTCATACTGTATAGACATGCAGAAAATACTGAAGTCCTCTATTTCAACCAGCTACCTGAAGTGTGTTGACACTGATGTAAACACAGCAGTCTAAATAAGCAAAACTGAATTCCTGAAGAAAAACCCTACACTAAATAAATAAATAGATAACAACAAAAATGGTCGGTGATAAGAACAGAACACTACACATTATCATCAGTTTTTAAGCACATCAGTTGTTCTACCATTGGGAAAACATTTATGCTACAAAAGGAAAACTCATCAGTACAACCCTGTGGGAATTATATACTATCAGATTATCATGCAAATAAGGCTAGCACATTAAAGCAATAGGTTGATCCTATCCTATCTTTTGACAATTGTTGCAAAACTTTTCTGGCTTTGTACACTCATGTCTATAGTTAGCCTAGCTTGTTCCTTGTTTCGCCTCTCTTTTTAGGCTGCATGGTTTTGCTCTGTTCCTTGAGAAGTCATGCATATGCAAATCTGTAATGCTGAGCTCGGTTATTGAGTATTTCCTTGTTCTTTCCTGATCACATTGTATACCTATCTGGAGCCTGATTATGGATGTCAGTGATACATTTGTCTGCCTGTTCTCTGACCGCAGCATTGAACTTTAACTAAAAGTTCAGTGAAAATTTATAATACAAATGCTCTTTTTTCTTGATACATTTCTGAGAATGCATGTAAAATAAGCGTGCTTTTTTATATTTATGACGTTAGATTCCATGTGAAACAACTGTTCACTGGGTTTTATGCAAAGCAGTACAGCAGTCTGTCTGACTTCAAATGCCCACATTATGGGTTACTTAGTATGTATTATGTCTCCAGTAAGTAAAAGCCAATTGAAGTATTGTAAAACAGTATATTTAATAACCTAACCTTTATGCATTTACTTTCTCATTGTTTGGAGTCGTAAAAATGTTTTCATTTTCTTTTCTGAAAAAATGTGAAAGTCTCCCTTTTGATGTGACAATATGTGAAAAGATGTGACAAGACCGCCTTGACTTCAACCAACAGGAACATATCAAACTATGTGTCATTACTAAATAACTGAAATTAGGCCCTGGCTGAAGATACATTCTCCCAACTACATAATCTAAATAAACTTGTATGAGCCACAAATGACAAGGGTTGAGTATTATTCTTTTACCAAACATCCTGTTTGAAAACAGTTTAGGTTCATTTTGCTAATAAAGAGAAACAGTAAGTAGAAACTCCAATGTATACAACAGTATATGCTTAATTCACTCATGTTCTCAGGAGGTTAAAATGGTTATATTCATAATAATGTTATAATTATACTGTATATTTAAAAATAAAACAGATAAAATTCAGTGAATATTCATAAAGCATAATGTTATATGTCCTTCACTTGTCACCCATTAACGGCCAATAGAGACGACAATTTTTGTTTTCATTCTTACACTTGCTGCACCCACGGGTGCTTTTGTACACTTTGACATACTAACTTTATTAACTAACAGCTGTCACTGCATGCTTCTTTATTCAATAAAGTACTGAACAATCAAGTAGGAAAAGAATAATAGGAAACACATAAAGACTTCACATTTTATCACACACCCCAGTGACCCCAAATCATCTGTTCAAAGAGATGTGCTGAAGGGTACTTGAAGTGACACATTTTATTTGTGTTTTCTTTCTGAACACTGTGAATGTATCAATACACCCGCAGTCTACGGTAATGGCATCCTGTAATTTATAAATAAAGCTAAACTGTACTTATATAGTCAGAAATACGTTTCATTTAGAATACACCTTCATCTAAAGTGATCAAAATTTAAGACCAGATACAAACAAAGTATAGAGCTGAGGATGTTCTTTGTCCTGCTTACTACTTTATTTTACAACTTGTCATTTAGATTAAAATCAGTAATTTAACAGTGAGGCCTAAATAACACAGATTGGTGTTACTGGGAAATGATCATACACTCATTTGCAAGCTCAGGGATGGGAAAGCAACCGCTGAATTAAAATGTTTCAGTTCCCTTATTTTGGGGGGCATTAATATAAACTTCAACAGTGGCCCATAATGACATGACCACTTCACAGATTGCTTTACAAGACATGAAATCAGCTTATACAAGTTCACAGCAAAGCCTAAGGATCAGGGTAATAAGTAAGGTTTCTTAAGATGCTTCATTTACATTCAAATTTGGCTTTCTTACTTGAAAACTGTCTTTATTGTGTATGTTTGTGTTAAATATAATAGAAAATACAACAATACAAAAACAACACTATCAAATTGTAGGACAAGTTTTAGCTTAGTCTTCCACTGTACCTAGCAGGACACATTTCATTTCAATCTTAGCCATTAAAGAATTTCCACTTATGTACAAAAGGTAACCTGAACATAAATAAATAATGGTAAATACTCTTACTCTCTCTCTCTCACTCACTCACTCATGTGCTATACCACTTGCCCTGTACAAAGTCATGGGAAGACTGGAGGCAAGGTACACCCTGGTTTTGTGTGCCAATCCATCGGAGGGTGCACAAGCACACACACATTCACAAAGTGTGTGAAATTTGGAAATGTCAATTGGCCCACTGAAATGGGCGGAAAATTACCGAGCACAAAGAGAACATGCAAACTTCACACATAAACAGATCCATGCCTCGTACCGTCGATTCTAGAGGACACAGGGATAGCCACTACACCACATTGTCCCTAATGGTAAATAATGATTTTTAAGAAATGAACAAAGTAATCATTAAATAAATATTAAAATAATTAAATATAATTAAGGCGGCACAGTGGCGTAGTGGTTAGCACTGTCGCCTTACACCTCCAGGGTCTGGGTTCGATTCCTGGCCAGACTTGATTCCCATCTCTGTGTGCACGGAGTTTGCATGTTCTCCCCGTGCTTGGTGGGTTTCGTCCGTGTACTCTGGTTTCCTCCTACAATCCAAAGACATGTAGGTTTGGTTAATTGGCGTTCCCAAATTGCCCGTAGTGTGTGAATGGGTGCGTGAGTGAGTGTATGTGTGTGCCCTGCGATGGATTGGCACACTTTCCAAGGTGTACCCTGCCTTGTGCCCTAAGTCTCCTGGGATAGGCTTCAGGCCCTTGTGACCCTGAATACAGGATAAAGCGGAATAGAAGATGAAGATATAATTAAGTGCATTATAACTTTTTCTTTACTATTTAAGTTAAACATACATAATAAATACTGATATGAAAAAAGCTGCATGAGCCCGCAATCATTTCTTTTGAGTGCATGGGTTTAACAGTGAATGTGAAACATTTGTTTTTTGCTTATGGCACAAACCTTGAACCTGGTCAGAATAGAGCTTGTTTGCAAACTATATGTAGAGTGTCCTGTGCCCCTGGGTCTATCCAATAGGGGTTTTGATGTATGCATCCAGATGGTATGCCACAATGTGGATGATATAGCGAGCTTGCCTTTACCTTGTGAATGTATCCATTGTCATTTTTGTTATCTGTCTGTCAAGGTTATTTAATGTAATATACAAAAGCGTGTATCTTTAATGCCAACCCATCACAGTTCATGCACAAGCACAATCAATCATGTGAAACACTAATCTGCCTACACTTGTATGTCTTTGGTAGGAACTGGAGTACTAGAAGGAACCTGAGCAAGCATAATGAGAACTAATTCCACACACACGCGCGCGCACACACACACACACACACACACACACACACACACACACACACACACACACACACACACACACAGAACAGGTGGGATTGGAACCCCGTCCTTAGAACTGTGCTATCCGGCTATAAAATCAGGCCTAATGCTTTAGCAATCTTAACAGGGTACTTTTTTTTTTTTACTTTAGTCATTTACAAATGACCGACTGTTAAGTTTCCCTTCACCCTGATTAAACTAGTGTTGTACCTGGCGGAACAGGTGCACAGCTCGAGATAATAACCGGCACCATTCCAACACGCTCAAGCGTTAACCTGAGATCATTTAAAACTGAGAGTTATTTAAAAAATTACCTGATGAAGCAAACACAGCAACAGGAGAGTCACAGGGAGGAATCTTCTTAACGAATGATGTCGTGTCATGATGTCTGTTCGAATCCAGCTGAGCGGTGAAGCCTCATGTATCCCGTTAAAAAGTTTGTTTGCGACAGCTCACCTTTTTTCGTTGTGATGTTACTTTGTCTCGAGTTCTGTTTGCTAAAATGTTATTACAATTATTTAGAATTAAAAGTATCAAAAACCAAACCTCACAGCAACAAAACGTTTAGAAGCGTGTGAGATGTGTCTGCTAGATACTATGAAGAAAGGGAAGAAAGTTTGAGCATGTACAGTGCTGGGTGGAGCAGTCACACTGTAAACCCGGCTAAGTCGATTGTACTTAAACCATTTGAGGCAAGTGATTGCCTCAAATAGTTTAAGTAATCAACAGTATAAAAAGTTTATTTGTTTAAGTAGAGTCAACCTAAATGTAAAACAGTCCCAGTGTAATATTTAAAGTCATACACACTTAATTGCTTTACAGTATGTAATTGAGAGTAGAAAAAAATTGTTTAAGTAGTCAACTTAAATGTAAAATAGTCTATCTTAAGTCAAATTCACTTTAATACCATACCTTAAATACCATATTTGTACTAAAATATTTGGTATAGGAAAATTCCAGTTCAGTTTTAATTTTCTTTGGTGAATGACTAAGGAATGCAGTAATTTTTTAATCTTTATTTTTATTGAAAATATAACAAAGCAATACATAATTGATAATGATACTCTTTAACTACAAAATCTAAAACCACCTTTACACAGAAGAAACATAAGAAACACATATTACAAAATAAGCAACTGCAAGAATATTTGCAATTGTACCATGATCATAAATGTGTCTTACACTTCAATAATCATTCATCAGCATTTGAACTTTTGGTGGTAGCTCACTTCGACCTATCGAAGTTTAGCATTACCTGCTAAAAGAAGATAAGTGTTTTTAATGGACTTTGGGTACTTCAAGTGGAGTGCATAGGTAAAGTCAAACAAAAAGCCCATACAGTAACTTGTGGCAGGTTGGTGAGTGCACCCATTACAAGGCTGCCCTCTAGGATCACCACCACTTTTGAGGGGTTCAATTGTGGTGATGTTGAGCTTGTGGCTCTATGGTCCTCACAGCAGAGAATTCCTACTTGAATGTCCAAGGATTCTCCATAATTAAGATTTTTCAAGAGAGAGAAGACAGTATTGAAATTCAGGTAAACTGGAATTTTTTAATATGCCTATATGCTATTATGTACTTTAGTTTGCTTTTTATAATTCATTGTGGTCTTATTTTTTGCAATGTTGTGTACACAGGCCCTTTACATACTTTATGCAGAAATGTATTACCTCTTGATAACAGAAAAGGTCCATTATCAGACAAATCAAGTTAAAATCAACTTAAATTCAATGAAACTTCTTCACAGTAGGTAGAAGACCAGAATGTGCTTTACCATCGCATTCACCGACAACCTGAGATTTAAATCAGTCGCCCTGAAATGACCCCCCAGGTGGCGCCAAGGAACATTTTGCAAAAAGGCTGAAATCTCTTCAGCAAATAATGCGCCTCATGCAATATTATTTACGTTTATTTGCATATCATTCGTATATTGCGAATTACATCATCTAAAATTTGTTTTCCATTAGTTTATGTAAAAGCAGACATTTTTCTTTCCATAAGTATAAATTTTCTCACATCTGTGAGGCAAGTATACACAGTCTCGGTTAATTTTTTCACACGCTCAAGTTCACAGAAACCAGTACAGAATAGCACACCCGGTTTTCTTTCATTGTTTTACAAAATCATAATGTTTCGTCATCACACCTGTAATGCAGTGAGCACACACTACTATTCAGCTTTGACACTTGGCATAAGCACTTAAATATAAGCATTTTTCTAGGTCAACGTTAGAGCAAGAGGCCATGTAAAGTTGCATGTTTCAGATGATTATCCATATTTGAGGTGAATTAAAATATTAACATTGATTATCAATTATCCCCCAGAAAACTAAGGTAAATTAAGGATGTCTTGAAACATAATATGCAATAACTAGTTTTATTTATTTATTTATTTTTTAATCGCATAAAAAAATCATGGGTTGTGTTTAGAGTGATTAAAAATTACTTGAAAGTATCTGATAAATTACAAACTGTAATAAAATTAAATTTTTATTAACACAAATATATGATATGTATATGATAAATATACAGTATAACTTGTGTAAATAGCTTACGGGGTTGCTCCAGGGGGTGTATGACTCCAACGCGTGTGGAGAAAGAAATCTTTTATGTACATATTTTTTCTGGGTTGTAGTAGGGCGTTATATTCCCACCACATTGCTAAGTGCACAGTTTTGACATTCTGAGGTCAGACAAAGCACTCTGCGAGTGCCGTGTCTCCCCTTTCCGCTCAACGTCTTTTTCGCGCATGCACGTACATCTCTTTTTTGTGCGCGCTCGACTTTGCCTGTACGCGCGCTCACCTTTGTCCAGTGTTACAGAACCAGAACTGTCACTAAACTAGCCAATCACACACTTCCACACACTACGTCTGATTGCCTGTTTCTTCTCTAATCAGCTGGCACTATCGAAGGCATAATGGAAGCATTGTAAATAAAGTTTTATAAGTAAAGCGACCGAGATGTCCGATTTGCATTTTACTCCACAATGAGCAATATGAATTTTTTAAAAACTGGTATATACTAATACTTAATTCAATAAAAAAGGAGATGCTATAATATTTACTTATAATGATATATACTTATAACTTTCTTTTGATTGTGTAAAGCCGCTGTGAGACAATGCCCATTTTAAAAGCAATATACAAATAGAATAGAATTGAATTCCGTTATGCGGTCGATAGTGCCAGCTGATTAGAGAAGGAACAGCCAATCTGAAGTAGTGTGTGGAAGTCTGTGACTGGCTAGTTTAGTGGCAGTTTTGTAAAGCTGGACAAAGTTGAGCGTGCAGTCAGAGTCGAGCGCGCACACAGCAGCGTGGAACACAAGTTGAGCACGCAGGGGAGACACTGCACAAGCAGAACCAAGCTGTTGAGCATGCAGGGAAGACACACCTGATCAAATGAAGATGCATGATTAGCAAGAATCTAGATTGTCCACAACTCAGTCTCACTTTCTATGTCACCATGACATATATAGCAGTGATAAATACAGTCCATCCACACGTACAGTAAAGGAGTTTCAAAATAACCAAGATCAGTAAGATTTATTCTTAGGACATCAGGACACTGAGGTCTGCTGCAGTTTCAGTCGTTGACTTAAAACTTGCATGTGAATGGGGCCCTAAGTGCGGAGGCGAGGCACTGGCGCATGAGGAGACAAGAATCAGACATACATCTGTTTTTTATTTTTAACATTAATTTAATAACAAACATTTATTTGGCAATAAACTTTTTGGAAAGAAGACTTATTAATTTTCCCACAAACAAGTTCCTGCCTGTTTATTCATTTAAATTCAAATCAGCCCACATGTCCTTTGACTAAAACTGCGTGCAATGCACTATGTGCTACTGGAATGTAGAAATGTATATTTTAAAAATGTTTTCATTATTTATTAAAGAGAAGTATGAATATCATAACAGCCTACTGCATTTCATTCTTATCATAAGAATGCAAAAACACCAGTGCTGCTGACTGACATCGGTTGATGTTTGAATTTTATGGTCATTTAGTTTCATTTATTTCAGTTAACAAATCTATTATTAATAAAAAAAAAAATTAAAAAGTATAAGATGACAAAACCATTTTTGTGGATTTTCTAATTACACATGATGAAATCAAAAGTCTCACTGTGTTGATGTTTAGTTTCGTTAAATTCGATGTAAATAAGATATGACTATATTTAATTGAAATATGACTATATTTAATTGAAATTATAAATTTGTACTGCCATTTTAGTCCTGTGATTATGCATTTGTTTAATTACAATGTTTTGCTTGAATTTATATGCTACAGTATCAGCTGTCGGTGAGCTGCAGCTCATTAATACTTGAGAGAGTGAACTAAGGCCTCAGTCTATGGTTATAGTGGCACTTAGCAGTGTAAAGCCAGCAAACGCAAAACCCTAATGCCGCTGCCGTGTGCTGCAACAGTAACAGTGCAATCCTGGTTGAGTAACATCTGTAACTGTCATTAACCATCTTCCCAAATAATTCAAAACATACAGTAAAATGGCAATGTTAAGGAACAATATTAAGTAACTAACAATAATAATTAAAATAAAGTTATTCACAGAACTGCTCTTAACGATCATGGATGCATCATCTCCAAGAATGACGAAGTCCCTTCAGAACATCTAGTGGCTATTGGCTCAGTGCCCTAAAAGGGGGTATAGCACACACTGATATGTAAAACAAACATACTTTCTTTCTTTACTTTGGTGGTATTGTAACGGGTGCTGTTCGTGGGAGTAGGGAGAGGCATTATGCAGAGGTGATGGAAAGAAAGAGACTTTTAATGCACACAAAAGGAAACAGAACAGGAACTGAACTAGGAGACAAACTACACATGACAGACTAAGAGCTAACACAAGGGCTAGGAGATACACATGGAGCTAATGAACAAGGAACATAAACCACTTAACTCAACAGCAAACCAAAAACATCAGATGCAAGACCCAGACTAGTGGAACTCAGGAACCTTTATAATCAAACTAATGAGCAACCTCGGTTAAGGTGAGCGCTCCCATCACCTGACCAAGGTGCATTCTGGGACATGGAGTTAAAACAGAAAAAACAAAAACCAAAAGAAGTCTCTGGGCTCTTTGGAGCCCTCTACACACACCACCGGGGCGCCAACGGAGGACCAGGACACCCTCCCCAAGGTCCCAGAACCGTCCTCCCCACAGCAAGGCTGCAAGACATATCCCTTGGGCAAGGTCAAGGGTGGGTAAGGGTGGGTTGCCACCGAGGTTGGGTGGCAGAGGGAGCACGATGTCCACGAAGTCGGATGGAGGCGGAGGATTGCCGCCAAGGTCGGGCGGCGGAGCGAGCATGGCGTCCTCAAAGAAGGGTGGCGGAGCAACCACGGCATCCTCGGGCCAGCAGTGGGGCTCTCCGCCGGGTCTGGGCCTCCACTGAGGCCGTCTGGAGGGTCTGGGCCTCCACTGAGGCCGTCTGCAGGGTCTGGGCCTCCACTGAGGCCGCCTGCAGGGTCTGGGCCTCCACTGAGGCCGCCTGCAGGATCTGGGCCTCCACTGAGGCCGTCTGCAGGGTCTGGGCCTCCACTGAGGCCGTCTGCAGGGTCTGGGCCTCCACTGAGGCCGTCTGCAGGGTCTGGGCCTCCACTGAGGCTGTCTGGAGATTGGATGTTAGGTTTGATGTCCTCTGCCTCTCTGTTAAGTTGGGCGAGCTGGTCCTGGAGTAGTGCACCCATCTCCAGCAGGGCTTGCATCCGTTCTTGATCATTCGCGGACCTGCACACATTGATTTGCTGAATGAGCTCACCTGCCAGCTGTTGGAGCACTAGCCTCCGCCGTTGATGCTCCTTGCTCTCCTCCTTTTGAGGATACACAGACTCTTTCCAGCTCGGCTGCGTCGTTTGCTCACCCTCTCCAGTATCCTTCTGAGGCATTCCGCCGGCAGTCACGTCACTCGCTCCGGCGCGCCCCAAATTGTTTTGCCGGTTGGCAAGCCGACTCCTCTTGAATGTCGCTTGCCCCGGCGTCACGGTAATTTTTTAAGGGAGGTCATTAAATGGCTTCACGTTAATTTTTTAAGGGAGGCCCCTCTGCTATGCCATAGTTTTGGTCTTGCATTCTGTAACGGGTGCTGTTCGTGGGCGTAAGGAAAGGCATTATGCAGAGGTGAATGGCGTGAAATAGTCTTTTAATGCACACAAAAAAGGAAACAGAACAGGAACTTAACTAGGAGACAAACTACACATGACAGACTAAGAGCTAACACAAGGACTAGGAGCTAACACAACAGCTAGAGCTACGTTTACACTGTCAGTTAAATGTGACCCAATTCTGATTTTTTGCTCCTATGCGACACATATCGGATATTTTCTATGTCCATGTAAACAGGAAAAAAACGCATCCATTCCGATATTTCGAGATCGGTTTCAGGCCTCCTTCATATGTGGAAATAAATCAGATATAAATCAGATATGTGCTAATGTTATTGTCGTGTAAACAGACAGATCGGATTTTCTGAGGCATTGCTTTCTGTACGTCATTAAAACTGTGACTTCTTTGCGGTTTAATGACGCAATCAGGCACACAGAGGCGCGCCGGTGTGCGGGAGCACGCACCTGTTGCAAGCCACCAGAGAGCGACCCGACACATCTCGCACCCAGACATTCTTCTGAATGGTTGAGGACACAATAAATGAATCATATGCGCAGGCTGCAATGATGGCCCTTTTCCTCCTCCTCCGTTTCGCAAACTTTGCATATATCGCAGAGCTAGCATCAAGCATATTTCAGCTTCGTTCATCTTGGCTAGTGTGTAGTGCAAGAACCTCCCTTTAAGTATGCGTGATGTTTCAGACAGTATGGCAAGTGTAAACACTTGAATTGGATATGGGTCATAGTTGAAAGAGCGTGTAAACAGACGGTCAGAAAAATCAGATATAGGCAACAAATCAGATGTGGGTTTAGGAGATGCATGGAGCTAGGAGACCACAGAGCTAATGAACAAGGAACATAAACCACCTAAATCAACAGCAAACAAAAAAAAACAACAGATGCAAAACCCAGACTAGTGGAACTCCGGAACCTTTATAATCAAACTAATGAGCAACCTCTGTTCAGGTGAGCGCTCCCATCACCTGACCGAGGTGCATTCTGGGACAAACAAAAAACAGAAAAAACAAAAGAAGTCTCTAGGCGCTTTGGTGCCCTCTAGGGGTTATCTCTGACAGTATGCAGAGCCTTGGCTTTATTTGTCTAGATGAAATGTTTGCCTCTGATATTTACACTTCCATTAGTTTGCTATGGAGAGAATGTGTTTTTGTAATAGGGATGAACTAACCATCAATATGAATGGTTGAAGATTTCCATCAAATTTGGACACAACCCATCAAGCACACCAAATAATTCTTCTTTAAGATTTTTTCTAACAACTCTGTTAAACTCCAAGTAAACCTGAAAAATACACAACAAACCATTGTTTTGCATTCAAATAAAGTTATTTTAACACAAATGGAACCTCTTTTAACTTAATGTACAATTATGTATTGTATGTAAGACGAGTTAAAAGCAAAAGACATTTAACTACAAAAGTTAACTGTTTTTTAATTTGGAGTACTTGAACATAGAAAACTACTTACCAAGAAAATGTGGAAAACTTGTGAAACTTGTGAAAAACAGAAAAATGCAAATGTCATTTTTTAACTGCATGCTACTACATATAAGTTCCAGGCAGAAAAATATTTGTCCAAGGAGAATGTAAACTGCAGGAAGAAAAAAAATTACTCTGTGAAATTAAGAAAAAGATGCAATTTTCTCAATATCCTCCAACAAATAAGCCCAGACTAGTTTTAAATCTTGAACCGGGGTGTGGCCTTAGGTAAAACATGATTGTTTAAGTGTGTTAAACTTACAAAACAGGGTACACCTAGTGATTGTATCATCTACTCATACTGTTTAAGTAATGGAATAAAAAGTGATATTTACTCAAACTGTTTGCATAGAAACAACGTTTGGGAACAGTCAGGGAACCACCAGTCACTTCTGATGGACGGAGTGCTCCATAGTTCCGCCTCTTCTAGCACGACAGGCCTGCAGAGCTCACACCACAATCAACTCTCTCTCTCTCTCTCTCTCTCTCTCTCTGTGCGATCTGATGCCATTTTACACTTCACCACAAGCAGTGTTTGTGGCTTTCTCAAAAGTAAAAAGGAAGTTAAGCCGTATGAACATTAAAAAACATTTTTATAAAAGACCACCAAAATGACACAAGGATTGACCCATGTTTCAGTGCTGTGTTTTTAACTTCATTCATATAGTATGTGATGTTTTAGTAAAGTCAAGTGGTCAGCTGGGCTTAAAAAAAAAAAAAAATTATATATATATATATATATTAATCCACATCATGAGTTCAAAAACTTGAGTTCAAAATGACCTGCACCTTGTGATCACCTTTGAGCACAAGAGCGCAATTATGTACCACTATATTTATCTAAGATATGAAAGCTAATTTTAATTACATTTCTTTCTCAATCTAACTAATCTAACATCCAGATGAGCTAAAATGTATGTGCATATGTTTAAGCATGTCAAAGCACATTTTCTTACAATGGAATTTAATAAGTGAGCTCTTAAACAGGGTCAAAAACATATTCTAAAAAGTTTTAGATTCAGCAGTGGCTTCTAAAAATAGTAGATCACTAACATGATTTCAGTTAGTTGTTGTGGTCTCCCTCTCTTAGGCAGATTCTATCCAGATCATGTAGAGCACACAGCACCCCAAAAGACATAAAACCACTACTAAGTTCACAGCAATTCTTTCTGCAGTTTAGCAGCATACAGCACTTCCTGTTCCACCATCACTGCTGCTTGTCAACATGGCCCATTTTGGCCGCTTATATAACCCCACATACTGTACATATGAAAGTCCCATCAACTTAGTATATGTAATGACTCATATGCTAGTCATATGCAAATATAACAACACAATCTTGTGTTTGGGAGAAAAGAAAAAAAAAAGGTTCCTTTAATCATGTATTAAGCATTATTCGGACGGGACTAGTTTTACTGGGGGACGTTAGAGAAATTTCTCTTTCACAGAGATACTTTGTGATTTTAATCCAGTCCAAATCTGCCATGTCTGTCTTTTTCTCACACGACCTCTGTAAAAATTCCAGAGCAAACTACTGACTGTTTTTCAGCAAACTCGGCGGTCCTCTGAGAATTTTAATCCCGTCCGAATGCGAATGTCTGTGTTTGCCGAAAATGTTTTTTCCAAAACGCTTTCTTGTGTGTTTTGGTCAAGGTGAACTACCGTACAATCTTTAGCGTGCCGGTATTCAAGTTTCATATGACCATACGCAATCCACGCATCCTCAACACATGTAAAACCCAGACACGCCTACCTCTGTAATAAACACGGAGATGTTAGTCCCGTCCGAATCCATACATGAAATGACAGACGTCGGCTGAAAAAATTTAAACTCAAACGTTCCCCAGTAAAAGTAGTCCCGTCCGAATAGTGCTTTAGAAGAGAATACGGCAACCCGGGCTTGCACTTACAATTTATAATTTTTTTTTTTTTACCAGAATCAGAGAACTGAGAACAATATAAACATTGCCAGTCAAGTCATGTACAGTAGTAAGCATAGTTAGGGATGTTTAGCTTTTAAATACCTGGTAATTAGTACTGTACCTATTTATTAAATATTTCAATGCAAGTCTTCATTCATCTGTTAATCTTTGTTATTACCAGATAGCAATAATGGTTATCCAGGTATTATGACAAAGTTGTTCTATAACAATCATGCGATAGATGAGAGTAATTGTAACTGCAGTGTTTTTGGAAAGCAACCTCTTATTGCATCAGACAATTTCAAAGCACTGCATGAAAATTTCTGAAATGTATCAGTCTAATTTTAAAATTGTATGGAAAATGTGGAAAGTGATAATAGTAATAAAAGCGATATGACAGATGAGAAGTTTTCAAAAAATTATTAACGGTATCTGTAAATATTCAGATAGAAAGATAAAAAGATCCGTCAAAGCCCAGACTGAACAATTTGAAGCAAACAACCAGGGTATGATATTAAACAAGGAGAGAATCACATGAAGGTAATCCTGTAACATCAAAAAAAAAAAAGAGTGGAGAGAGAAAGGAGTTTCATGTATAGGATTTCAAGAGGCTCACATATTTCCTTATTCTGTAACTTCTGTTATTGAAAAACTGCACAGCACTAACAGTCCTTTTAACTTGTTTTGTAGGTCTTTGAAAAAATAGTCATAATAATGATGATTACTTTTACAAGTTATTCATTCAGTTCTTATTTTTGGAAACTTGATAAAATATAGTGAAGAAGGAAAAATCCTTTGCACTTGGGAATATCCCTAACTAGAATTCAACATAAAGTTGAATTAACTGGTGTGGTGTTAAAGTTCAGCTAAACGTTTAGACATACAGTCTGCATATTTTCCCTAAGAGTTATCATTGTTTAATTCAGGCTAAGGTCCTGATAATTCCTGATCCTATGATTTCTGGATAACAATGTAATAAAAATCAACTAACCAGCAAACACAAAGTACATTATTAGATTTAAATCCATCATCACAACAAATTCTCAGAATTGCTCTGTCTATCTTAAAACCTTACTTCCTGTTTAAATACAGACATTTCTTCTGTATTTAACTTTAACATCCAAGTTCAACATAAAAAGTGTCACCATGTCGCTTTAGAGAGACTGTTTGAAGCGGCTGCTAATTAACTATTATCCCTCAATCAGCAATGGACCTCTTACTGATTCTGGGAATATGAGTGATGGTATGTGATGGTACTGTATTGTCACTACTCTGGCCCTCCTGGGGTAGAGTGCATCTCATCATGAGAGATCAGTAACCTCTAATAAAGATCAGTTCATCTTCTCTTTCTGCTAAGTGGATTCCTATAAACAGACAGAAACCTCAAGCACAAACACCATATCAATTCATACTAATTCATCAGAGAGCTACATTTGCTTCATCCTTAGCCTTGAGATTAACTAAATTCTAAAACTGAATAATGATATTAAAATGTATATCACCACTAGTATACATAAATTCTGTTGGGTTCTGTGGTTTTCTCACTTGCATTAACTAAAAGGTGCTACAGTGTGCCCGTAGCACATTCAACTCTTGTAATTTCTCCTGGCTGTGTATTAGCACCTGACACCTATTGAACTTGCTCAAAAAAAAAAAGTTGTTTGGCAAAAGACTAATACACAACTCATATGAGGATCTTACAAGAAGATACACACAATCTAACAAAGATACAATGTGAGGTTTTTATATAAGGACAGTGGGGTCTTAAGAGGTAAAAGCTGTGTTTTCTCTGTTGATTGGTTCAAAAACCAGCCAGGAGTTCCCCAAAGGTGATCATGAGATACTATCTAAGATACATAATTATTGAAAGGGGAAAAACACTCAGATCCAAGCGATTCTTCTTTTTTCGTCAGCTTGCTATTCAAAATTACTTTTGGTTTGAAAGAGAGCAGTGAGTAGGCTGCATGATGTTGGACTTTCTCTAGATAATTAACAGATTTCTAGATTAACAGTTACTGAACCAACCAAGTTAATGATTTGAGGGGTTTAAACCCCTGCTATTACCCTTAAAATAGCACTGTTAAAACTACACAAACTTCTAGAACCCAAACTGGGTCTATTTCATATCAAATTAGTTCAATAAAACCGAATATCAATTGATTTTATATTATTATATTATTATTATTATTATTAGAATACACTTTTATTTATTTTAAAATATTTATTTATTAATTTATCTGTTATGATCAGGCCAGAGGTAACAGTTGCAAGGAAAAAAATCACTGAAATGACATGACATAAGGAAATAAACATCATACCATATCCTTGAGGGGAAGCAGATGAAAATAAAACCCAGTGTTGTTTGGGTCCTAGATAGTGTGCCTGTAAATAAATGCCCCCTATAACCTTACTTTTTTTTTGTCATTCTTGGAAAAGTTTTAATTACAACTATTTACAGCAAAGCCCATCCGCCCATGCTATACATGTACGCCATACATATACATACACATACAGTACATACACACACATACCATGCATGCGTACATGTGCATACACATATACAGAAATATAAGCACACATGTTATAAACATACATACATATAAATATGGACATAATTAGAGGAATAGGAAGTGTTTCTTAAGATTTCACTAGGTCTGATAAAATCTCAATAATGTCTAATCAAAATTGTATTGTCCTGATAGCGCCATGCACTTTGGCTGTAGAACACTCAAGGAAAGCAATATCTAACGAATAGGACATCCAGGTTATGACTGGGATAGCTGGGTCTATCCACAGTTTTAGTATAACCTTTTTAGCAGCAGTGAGAGCAATGACAGAATCCTTTTTTTGATTTGCCAACAGTGATAGTGAGGAATTGTGTATTGTTGTACGACAAGTGATTTATAAATTTTACTCACAATGCCTCTAGAGTCCGTATTGTAATCTGTCCAGTTTATCATAGGAAGAGGAGATATTTTAGTCGACTATGGTACACCATAAGCTTTCAATGCAGATCTTAATCTCAGGTACAGAAAAACGAGAATCCTGGCAAAGAAAATTCATCTTTTAAAGTTTGAAAGGATTGGAGTCCACAATCATTGTATAGTTTAGTATATGTATATATTTAAAGTAGCCCATAGAGGGTGCTAAAGGTAGCACAGAAAACAAAAAACTAACCTTGGGAGTATATTCATCTTAATAGTGGCTATCCTGCCATGAAGTCGCAAGCAAAGTGGCTCTCGGCGTATAAGGAAGCGCAGTACGCTATCTCGCTGCTGGATTATTGGGTTTTTGCTCCAATATTCTCGCGTTTTGTTTCATGTTTTTCACGTTACCGACCCCGCTTTTTTCCCCGTTTTCCCGACTCTCATCTCACGTTTTGGATTAGTTGCCTCGCTCACGGAATTAACGGCTTTATACTCTCGCTTTCGCTCCTTGACTTCCGCTTTGCTTCACGTTTTGGCTCGGGTCGATGGATCTCGCTGGTCGGGTCGATGTGCGCATCCGCTCAGGACAGACGTCGGCGTTGCCAGGAAAGAGCATGTTTCTACTGTGGACACTCTGGACATTTTCTTAAGAACTGCCCTGTTAAAAGGAGGCGCCCTCTAGTCAGGCTGGGAGCACTAGAAGGCGCTCCTTCAGGCAGACTCCCAGAACCATGTCCCCTACTCCCTGCTACGATAATCATCTGCGGCTAAGCTCACCAGGTCCAGGCACTCATCGACTCCGGTTCTGACCGTAACCTGATCAGCGCCACTACAGCTAGGTCATTGAAGGCCCCATGTGTTCTAGTAGAACCTCCGCTCTCAGTTCAGGCCCTAGACGGAAGCCCTCTGCCAGCCATCACGCGGCGAACCTGCCCTCTCACCCTACGAATTTCTGGAAACCACTCTGAGGAAATCTGCCTGTTGGTTATTGAGAACTCCCATGCTTCTGTAGTTCTCGGTCTTCCATGGTTAACGCTTTATGGCCCACACATTGACTGGACTAAGCACACCATCACGGGCTGGAGCCCGTCGTGCTCCGGGTCTCCTCTCGGCGCTCCCTCTACCTTCCACTCCAGCCAAGCCTGACGATTTCCCTAACATCTCCAATGTTCCCGCTGAGTACCACGATCTCAAGCTGGTCTTCAACAAGACTCCAGCCACATCGCTTCCTCCTCATCTACCTTATGATTGTCCCATTTATCTCCTTCCTGGAACCGCTCCTCCAAATGGTTGTCTCTACTCTCTGACATGCCAAGAGCAAGAAGTCATGAATGAGTACATCACAGGGGCTCTCGCTGCTGGTATCATCTGCCCCTCCTCCTCACCCGCTGCAGCAGGGTTTTTCTTTGTCAAAAGAAAAAGATGCGTCCCTTCATCCATGCATAGATTACAGAGGGCTCAACACCATAACCATCAGGAACCGCTACCCCTTACCGCTCATGTCCATGGCCTTCGAACTTCTCCAGGGAGCCACCATATCACCAAGTTAGATTTGCGCAATGCATATCATCTCGTCCATATAAGGGAGGGCGACGAGTGGAAGACCGGCCTTCAACATCCCGAATACATTACGAATACCTGGTAGTGCCGTTCAGACTCACCAACGCCCCTCCCGTCTTCCAGAGCCTGATAAACGACGTACTCCATGACTTCCTAAACCTCTACGTATTCGTCTAATTGGACGATATTTAGATTTTTTCCTGCAACCTGGAGAAGCATCAACGTGACGTTTGCCAGGTGTTACAGAGACTGTTAGAGAACAATTTATACATCAAGGCAGAGAAATGCGAATTTCACATGACATCGACCACCTTTCTAGGCTTCGTCATCTCTCCCTCACGGTTAGAGATGGAACCGGCCAAGGTTCAGGCTGTTTCCAACTGAGACGAGACCTCCAACGATTTCTGGGCTTCGCCAACTTCTACTGCCGGTTAATTCGAGGGTACCGCTCCGTCGCCGCTCCTTTAACAGCGCTGACTTCCTCCAAGATGCGCTTCTGCTGGAACAAGGAGGTGGAGAGAGCTTTTTCCAACCTCAAGAGAAGGCTCACCTCAGCCCCGATTCTGGTCATCCCTGATCCGTCCCGCCAGTTCGTGGTGGAGGTGGATGCATCCAACACCGGTGTTGGAGGGATTTTGTCCCAGAGATCGCCACTGGATAACAAACTGCACCCTTGTTCATTTTTCTCCCGTTGCCTGCCCCGGCCGAGAGGAACTACGACGTGTACTTACACAGTGCCAAGAGACTCAATTCCCGACAGGCCCGTTGGTCGCTTTTTTTTTTCCCAGGTTCAACTTTGTCCTATCCTACTGGCCAGGTTCCAAGAACACCAAGCCTGACGCCCTCTCACGCCAGTTCTCTTTTCCCCCATGACTCCACGCCATGCGACATGATCCTGCCCTCTCGCTGTTTAGTAGCAAACTGGACATTGAAGCTAAAGTTAAGCAGGCATTGACCCAGGAGCCCGGTCCAAGCAACGTCCCCGCAGATCGCCTTTGTCCCTCTCTGTCTAAGCTCACAGGTTCTTGAATGGGGCCATGGCTCCAGATTGGCTTGTCACCCAGGCTCAGCCCGAACGCGTTTTATCATTCAGCAACGCTTCTGGTGGCCCACGTTGGAAAGTGATATTTCCAGCTTTGTGGCGGCCTGCGACTTCTGCGCACGCTGTAAACATGACAACCGTCCCCCGGCCAGTCTCCTCAGACCCTTACCCATAACGCACCACCCCTGCTCTCACATTTCGCTGGACTTCGTAACTGGCCTGCCTTCATCAGATGAAAACACATGTATCATGACCATTGTTTACTGTTTCTCCAAGTCAGTGCATCTCGTTCCACTTCTCAAGCTACCATCCGCCAAGGAAACTACAGAGCTACTCATCCTCCACGTGTTTCCCACGGACATTGTATCAGATCGAGGCCCACAGTTCACCTCTCCGTTTTGGGGCTCCTTCTGCAAGCTCATTGGAGCCACTCCCAGCCTTTTGTCAGGTTTCAACGGCCTAACAGAGGGAAAGAACCAAGCAATGGAAGTCGCTCTCCAGTGCATGACCACGAACGATGCTACCATCTGGAGTAAGTTCCTCCCGTGGGTCGAATATGCTCACAACTCCCTGCCATCTGCTTCCACCGGGCTCTCTCCATTCCAGTGCTGTCTAGGTTACCAGCCACCACTGTTTCCAACTCAAGAGGAGGAGGTAGATTTCCCCTCGGTCCAACATTTAATTTGTCAATGCAAACGGACATGGCTATGAGCTAGACGCAACCTGCTGCAAGCATCCAGGTTGTACAAGTGATAGACGGACTGCCACCATACCAAGGTGCCCAGGTACCGCATAGGGGAGAGGGTCATGCTTGCTACTAAGGACATCCCGTTAGGAACACTCTCACGTAAACTCTCATCTTGCTTCATCGGCCTCTTCACCATAACCAGAATAGTCAACCCGTGCGCTGGCCGACTCCTACTTCTCTCTTGTATGCGATGCATTCATCCCACCTTCCACATGTCTCAGCTTCGATGCATCGTAAAGTGTCCTCTTAGTTAGTTACCTCGCTCACGGAATTAACAGCTTTGAACTCTCGCTTTCGCTCCTCGACTTTGTTTCGGCTCAACGCTCTCGCAGACGTATCTAACGGCTTTGAACTTTCACTTTTGCTCCGCTTCTCGTCTCTCCACGGCACGCAGTTTCAGGTTACCCAGCCCAAGCATCTCAAATTCATCTCTGCTCCTCTGCATTTGGATCCATCTCTTTGCCCCTTCGTCATGACACCAATTAATTTTGTACCCGGAGAGTTCACCAAATGTATTAACTAGTTTTAAACATTCATTGACCGAATCTGTGATTTTAGATACATTTAACATATCATCGGCATAAAGTGAAATTTTATGAGATGTATTCATGCATCTTATAGGAGTTATTAGAGAGCATTGTCTAAATGTTTGGGTCAAAGGCTCCAAAGATAAATTAAAGAACAGAGGTGACAAGGGACATCCTTATGTGCCTCTGCCAAGATAAAAAGGAAGGGGAGATATAAGGGCCAGTGAGAACCCTAGCTGAGTGTGGCGGAGCGCTAAGGAATTGACAGACTTATAATACAAGGAACGTCCGATTACGCCACCCTGCATAAGGGCCAGGGACCCTGATTAAGAAAATCTCATCTAACGCAACACAGATAAGTTCACCGGATAAGGCAAGAGACTAGGATATCCAAAAATAATGAAGTTTATTACAATAAATATTATAATTTAATCAGACAAAACTAAATAATAAAAGGAAAATCAATAAACAATCAGGGCCAGTGGTTCTCAAGTAAACTGGTGAGCAACCTGCACATACAGAGCTTTAGACACAGGAACCGTGGCTAGGCAGCAGGGCCTATGGGCGCAATCGGCCTACACAGCAGTCTACAATCACACTGGGACCTTCACACACATGTGCACGTATTCCACACTCAAAGAAAACCCGAAACGCCACTGCTGCCTTAAGCACCGGCTCCTGTACAAAAAAAGAACAAATTAATCACAATCTTAAACAAAATACAAATCACTCACCGCTACTAGGGTTAAAGTTACCCACTCTTCAGACTGGCCCATAAACACAACAAGAAAACAATAAACTAACAACTCCAAAGAAAACAAAATAAACCAAAAAAAAGAAACAAGAAAATATTATGGTCAGAGAGCCAACTCACACCTGCACACACTACAGTTAGCTTAAACTCACACCAATAAGATCTTTCCCACACGTTCTTTTCTACAGGTGCTCTCTTTCTCTACACACACGATACTCACTTGCATTCATTCACAAAAACCAGGGAAAGGAAGATGCGCGCGCACGCACACACACCGGCACAACCACACACACAGGGATTTAGAACCCAAAAGGCTGTAAACCACGGAACAAATAAACTTTAAGGCATAGCCTTAAAGCGAACAGAGCATCGGCGAAAAGAATCGTAACAGGAGAAAAAACACAAAACTCAAACTTTAAATAAAAGAAAAAAAAACAGACTTAAGCAAAAAATAAAATAAAATAAAATAAAAATGACGAAACTGCTGCTGCCACAAAGCAGCACGGCAACGCAGCGGTAAACACAGCTGAAAGTAAAATAAAACAAACAAAAAAAAACAGCCGTGGCAAAACAGCAGCGCCCTCCAAGAATGCTCTTCGTGTCGCACCTCCACGGGAAGCAAATCAACGTCGCGCCGCCACCAGTCTATATAACAAAAGTTACAATTAAAACTCATCATTGGCAGAGCGCACTGCATAAACGCGAACAGCTTGAATGCATACCATGCAATTCGGTATTAAGTCTCGCCGGAAGGGCAGATAAACCACACTCCGGGAGCTCAATCAGTTCAGCAAGTTTATAGGGAGGAAGAAACACGTCCACAACACCAGGTGAATGCCCGTATCCGCGGGCTTAATTCAGCTTGCTAGAATGTGTAAATGCCATAGAAGTTATACCACTATAATATACAAATCCCAACTAAAACCATGCACCTCGACTGACATCCTTACCTGTGCAAAAAGGGCAACCTCAGCCAAATACCAGCACTGGACTTCCAGATTCTGTTCTGGATATGACGCAACGACGGCAGCGAGGGGGGCGTGACCCATAACCTCAAGCAACCTTACCAACTGGCTTAAATAGTCTTACACTCACCTATGATAGGACAATTCATTCATCGACAAGGGGCCAACCAGAGAACAGGTAGGAACAGCTTCACTTATCTTGCCACATGAGCAATCAAAATAAATAGTTTTGACTATTCTCAAGAAAAAGGAGTCAAACCCAAAATGCCCCAGAACGGACCACAGAAAATTCCTCTCAATTCTGTCAAATGCTTTCTCTGCATCCAGGGAAAGGATTGCAGAGGATGCTGTGTATGAATCTGCTTGTTGAATAATATGAAGAAGCCTGCATATATTATCTGCAGCAAATCTTCCCCTTAAGAATCCTGATTGATCATAATTAATAAAATCTCCTACGCACTTATCGAGTCTTAAGGCCAAAACTTTTGCTATTACAGATCTCGCCATTAAGAACGCACTTTTCTTGAAAAGGGATCTCGTGCGCTTCCGCGGCAGCTCGCGGGAAGCTGTGAAAATGTCGTTCATTGCCTGTTGGGGGCAGTCGTGTTTCAATCTGAAGTATTGTGTGTCTACTGAAGCCAAAAATGTGTTCTCTCTCTTAGGCGCCCATTGACAGGAAGCGACAGAGCTCATAAACGTGTCAAAGCTCAAACTTTAAATACTGATATGTATTCATTCTTCATTTTCTTCTCTCCTGCAATGATGATACTTCTTTGACTGCGCTTTCTCCATTCAGTATTATTATCATTAGTAGTAGTAGTGAAAACTACCGCTGATTAACTATCTCTGCAGTAGTTAAAACAGCGGATTAATTTAATTTGGGGTATTTCTAACAGGCAATCTACTAAATAATAATAAAAAGATAAAATTACCCAGCACTTTAACATTTAACCCAGCAGTTTTAGAGTGTAACATAAAATATTCCATTTGTAAAATAGCATAGGTAAAATCATAGGTTGTGTATAGTGATTAAAAACAATACAACAATGCTTATGGTAAATAAATTCTCAGACTCTTCCACTGCAGGTATTAAAAAACAGTAACAATGTCAATTTTAGAATCCGTAGAAGCTCAGTGGTCCAGACAAAGCCTCTCGCGGAGGAGCCTTTCCCTGAATTCGCCATTTTCACGGGGGTGGGCATCTCGGTTAATTAATACAGATGGACAGTACTGTACCTATTTACAGTACATGGAATTTTAAGGTTGTCCGATTTACAGTACCCTGACAAAGAGCAATATAAGAATAGTGCCAGCTGGCACACCTTAGAAAATAATTCGGCATCTATTTAGAGTCTAAATATTTTTTTAAAGTTGTGCTACTGTTGTTTACTTACAAGATTTGTTTTTTTTTTCTTTAAATGAGGCTTGGGCTCCGGGATGTTGAGCCTATTTACTAGTATACGTAGTCTAATCAGAGCTCTATCGCCCATTCGAGTGTAATTCATAAATTATGTTTATAATAATGAAATGAGATCATGCTTTAAAATTGATCTACAATTCATTTCAAACCCGCGGCTCGCACTTTCACTTTACAAAAGGCACCGTTTTGATCAAAAGGTGATAAACGCATGCGATTTATCGGTAACAATACTGCATTGATGGATGGATGTTGTTGATAAATATTCAAAATGATAATTAAATAAATAGCTGTCCATTTTTTTGTTTATCTTTTCGGTTTATTATACATCTCTGCACCACTTTTTATAATAAATAGTTTTAAATGTTAGTAAATGTCAAGGGAACAGGACGGACACAATTGCAGGTCTCCTTCAGGGTATTATTTATTTATTTGTCTCTCCAAGCGATGCCTTGACTCAGGCAAAAAGACAAAAACAAAAAACAAAAACAGAAAAACTGAGCTACTCTCTTGAAGTAAAAACACAGGAGTGCCAATGTCACAAGAAACAAAAATCACTCCGAAGAGGAAAATGAGTCTCGACTAGGAGACATGGTTGTAGTTCCTTCGGCAGCCAGCAGGGCCAAAGTCTGCTGAACTGCACGGCCGCGAAGAAGAGCGAGAGCAAGCTGGCCTCAGGACGGGAAACTGCACAAACTAAGAAGAACCGGACCCAGCCTGGATGAAAGAAGGGGCAAAACACTGAGAGAGAGAGAGGGGGAGAGGTTGAAAAAACAAACAAACTGACGGATAATGACTTGGAGCCAAAAAAATAAGACACAGCATATACTGGACTAGATAAGACGACAGGCAAGCAGTGGGTGCCATGGAACAACGATCTGACATAGGACAACAAGGGAATAAATAGGGTGAATGATTACAACAAAACGAGGGGAACAGGTGAGTGAAATCATCTTGATAGAATAATAATGAGGAAGTGGGAGGAGTGGTGGTGATGTCACAGGGACACGGGCAAATGGCAGAGGATCAAAACAAAAGCCATGTGCTTGAATAGCCATGTAAACACAGAATACAAGGGGGAAAACTTAAAACATAGAGATCAGACCAGGAGTTTGACAGTAAAGGTACCATACAGTAGCAAGAGAGGGGGGGGGGTGTATATATATATACACTGTATTCTGTAATTTGGTCATGTTCACCCATGGTTTAAACATATGCGGCATTTAATAGCATTCGCTAGTTATCAAGTTGATATACAGGTCAATCTGCATCAAATAGAATCTCTCCGAATAAGTAAGCATAATAATAAATAATGAAACTTCATAGTGTCAGCCCATGGGTGAACATGACCAAATTACTGCATAAACACTGGAACACGAGAATTTAAGAATTTAATTAAACACAAATATGTGTGTGGCATTTTAATTTAAATCATTAAACATTTTAATGATTTGTGATCGGTGCATGAGTGCAAAAAGACAAAGTACAACAAAGAATACGAAAGTGTATAATGTTTAATAAAGTTAGCCTAAAACAATTTTGTTTCCAATGCTGAAGCAAACATGATTTTGTTTTTGTTTTAGTCTATTCACTGAATAGAACGTGACATCGCGCTCCGAGGTGAACACCCACAGAACTCCCAGTTACTGTAATCCCTCTTCTCACCTTTATAATAAGTGAAATGTATTTTGTGTATATGCTTAAATATTCTTTTTTTATTTATGGTCGTGTGTATTATGTTTTATCTGCATTATTCGCGAGACGCGATGACTTTCTGGGATTTTTATCGATAAATCGCACACGTTTATCAGCCTTGTGATCAAAACGTTGCCTTTTTGTAAAGTGAAAGTTTATTCACAAATTGGGGTTAACGCACGGCGATGAACAGCTTTATTTCAGTCATAAATTAACAGTCACATTCCATCTATTATTTCCAACCACGGTCAAATAATGGATGAAATAATTATTCAATGCTGGACACAAACAGCAAAAAAAACCCAAAACAAAACAAAAAAAACACATATACAGGTCAATCTGCATTTGAAATCAAACATAATCTCTCGGTGAGTAAGCAAATAAAAGATAAATGAATATAAATAGCTTTAACACTAGATTTACTAACCCTGCGCAAATTTGCGTAAATTCCCTGGACCTGACACTGACTAGCACCCCTGCCGCTCCATTGTTCTTCTGCTTTTGTTGTGGAAACACAAAACACACCCATTACCTGTCCCACACCGAGGTTTGGACTGCCTTGGATCTGAGCTACTCTGAGTAAACTATTGTGCCAGGGTAGTTTGCACAACAAAAGCAGGAGGAGAATCAAGCTGAAGAACTGTGAAAATCAGGGGTGAATAACACCTCGGGACTTGAAAATAAAAAAGTCAGTAATTCTAGTTAAATGGTACTTCAGCGTAGTAAAAGTACCATAGCAAGTATTAGACCAAATATTAACAGATTGCTTTTACAAATAAATCTGTCTTTCAAGTAAATTCAGCACGTCCATGGCCAAGTGCTCTGTAGTAAAGATAATACAGCTGATAGGATCCATATAAGAAATATATTCTGCAATATAGAACACAATAAAAAAAAGACCACTCACAAATACATTCAAAATGCTTTCACTCATCTAATGATGAAACAAACAAGGCTAAACATAAGAATCTGTTGTTTTACACTATATTTTGAAGAAAAGGATTTTGATAAGGTTAACAGGGAGGGAGGGAGGGTCCTAAACTATAAAAGAAAATGAACGAAACCACTGTAGGCATTTGCAGTTCCTAGTAGCAACCGACATGGAGGCAATGTCATTTTATTCTACGAAGAATGTTGGCGTATGTGCGGGCAAAAAACAAAGTGTTACGATATTGAGTTTGTTTTGTGTCTGGTTAGGTGTGCTATGTCTCTGCTGGTGGGAGGGGGCATTTCTTCTCTTGTTGTTGCAGGTCCCCAGCTCTTCAGTGTACCTGCAATCTATTGGTTGCTGCCCTGCCTGCCCTTTGTTGGTCCCGCCTCCTGCCAGATGATTGGGTATCCAGAAAACCCAGAGGCCTACTTAAGGCCTTCAGACAACAATACTTTAGACCATGTCTTTGCTTACTGTTTTTCTGTTGATAATTTGTAAAATTATATTGTGTATGACCTCGTGCTACGTTTCCGACTACGTTTTTGTGTTTGCCCTAGTTTGGTTCTGGCTGCCCGATTGTAAATACGTGTTGTATATATTTGTACATAGTTTTGTAATTGGTGGCTTAGTAGGGAGTCGACGCCATTTTGTTTACACCCTGTTTTCTCTTGGTTTGTGGTTAGCAAGGGAGTAAGAGAAGAACTTTGTATTTCTTTTTCTTTAGTTTTGGTGCAGGTTAGTTGTTTCACGTTGGTACTAGGTAGAGGGCATTTTGTTTATTGTTTTGGCCTTGTCGGCTTCTGAAGCTCACGGCCACCTTTTGGGGATTTGCTTGTTCACTGTTTGTAAATAAACACTAAGCAAACGCACTTTTGGTCTCACCCCCTTTTTCCTTTCTTTTCTTTTCTTTTTCATTCCTGTTACGGCCCGACCTAGACCGGGGCGTAACAAAAGGGTAAGAAAGCCTTTTAATAATTTGTAGTAGTTATTCAGTTACCGATTTTCCTACTGGCTTTATTTGACATCCCGATTTTGTTGTACTTGTATCCTAACTCTTTACTGTCTGTACAGCAGTCTGGAAAAAAAAACAAGTTGCCTCAAAGCACCAAAAAACCTGTGAACACCCGGCTCGTAAAAAAGAAAACGGTATGTATTTTTCTTGCAACACCATTAAACAATCTGTACATGTCAGTCGTGTGCTAAAGGTATTAAATGCTTTTTATGTTGGCTTTTACAGGCTACACTGATTCAACGGCTCCCAGCTGTAACCAGCAGATCAAAAGTGCAGTCATCGGCTATGACACGTAGGCTCCTGAGTTTAGAGGCCAGGTTTGGTTAGTTGGAGGCACGTCTGAAGGAGAAGATATCGTCACATCCGCCAACAGTAGATCAGTCTACGTCCACAGACAGTCCGGTTGATGTTCAAGACACTGATGGAGACCATTCTACGTCAACCATCGGACGGTTGGATGATGTCGATTTTGGCTTTCCACCAGCCGCCTCAACACCCCTGACTGACCGTACCAGGTTGCAGATTGATACGGAAAATAAAAAAAGCTGCAAACCATCAACTGGCAACTGGTTCAGTCCTCAACTTTCACAGTTCACCAGTTCTGGAACATTCAGTGTCTTCTCTGCCCAACGTCTTACAAGAACATTCAGAAGTTTCATCATTCTATTTGAGATTGCCTGAAACACAGAGAAACGCTTCGCATTCTCACCATCCTGTTCGCCGGTCTCTCATACATGGAGTGATCATACCTGATGTGACTTTAAATCACGTGACCATCGAGGACGAGAAACAAATATATCTGGATTCAGCAGAATAAGATGGCAGACCAAGGGCAGATCGGTTTGCTGTTACTTTGTTTAAAAGGTTGATTCCGCTCAACGTTTACCAGAACTGGGCAGGTTCGGTGAACTATGATGGTTCCAGGGGGAAAAACGCACTGCCTGCCAATCTGCGTCAAGCAATTGCTCGGAAATTCCACCCCACAGCCCTCAACAAAAAGCAAATAAGAGAAAGAATCAACGAACTTCTTAGAAAGAAAAGACTGAGTTTTCCTCTTTTTAAAAAAAAATCATACTACTCTCACTTTTGCAAAGAGTGACCATTTGCCATATACCTGTCTGATATATACTATATTTAATAAAACTGTATTGAAACAAATTTGTGTATTTTCCTTATTTAATATTTACTTACTTCCGGAACATTGTTGTCTATACGTTTTATGTATATGGAAAACAGTGAAACCTAAACACAAACAGAAAGAACGAATAAAAGAATGTACAAAACATTAACACCTTTGCCGTGTTCAAATAAATAAAGAGTTACTGCATGTTTCAAGACATCGTTAATTTACATTTTTCTCCTAATTATATGTCCACAAATCCTTTGACACCATCAATTTATCAGCAATTATCAGGAATTGCATTTCATATGAACGTCACATATGAGACGCGCGCACAAACGCACACAAACTCTCCATGCAGGGAACAACTGAACAAAAGGTCTTCATAGTTGGAGTTGATACTTTTTTTTATCGATAAATCGCACGGGTTTATCAGCCTTTTGATCAAAATTTTTGTAAAGGGAAAGTTTACGGACAAATCGGGGTTCACGCACGCCGATGAACAGCTTTATTTCAGTCATAAATTCATAGGCACATTCCAGCTATTATTTCCAGCCACGGTCAAATAATGGATGAATTACTGGACACAATCAGCAAAAAACATGTTTATTATTATAAAAAGCCTGAAGCACTTCGTGTGCATATAAGAATATTTACAAAAAATATATAGATTTTTTTCTTCATTCATGTCTTCTGATGGTGCTCAATGTCGACACATTATTAATTTTAACGAAGATATGTTGGCATATTCACGAATCAGGACATTCGAGTATGTCTGCACCTTTTATAAAGTGAAAGTACGAGCCGCGGGTTCACGCACGCCGATGAACAGCTTAATTTCAGTCATAAATCCACAATCACATTCCAGCTATTATTTCCAGCCGTGGTCAAATAATGGGTGAAATAATTATTCAATGCTGGACACAAACAGCAACAAATCCAGATGATTATTTTTTATAAAAAGCCCGAAGTATTTCATGTTTATTTTTGTTCATTCATGTCTTCTGATGGTGCGCGACACTTTTTTACGTTTTAACGAAGACATGTTGACATATTCACGAATCAGGACATTCGCATAATTACTGTATATGTGCGCGCATCTCATAGGTGTGTGTGCGCGGAGAGTTTCTGTATATGTGCGCGCGCATTTCATATGTAGTTGTGTGAGCAGTTAGTAGTATACATAGATGTGTGACTGTTTCATATATGTGTATGCAAGTGTTTCACTTGTGTGTACATGAGTGAAGTTTGATTTAAGCCCTATACGGCGTCTCACAGTTTAGGGCATCTCTTTTCATCATTATGAACATAATATGAAGCAGATATACGCACATTCATCATAAAATATTATTATTGTAAAACAAAATAAAATTCATGTTTGCTTCAGCATTGGAAACAATATTGTTTTAGGATAACTAATTATACACAATTCTTCGTTGTACTTGGTCTGGCTTTTAGATAAAGTCGCTCCATGCGCCATCTGGCGGATATTCAGTGAAGCACAACACATTTATTTAAATTCCCGAATATTGCTTGAGGGATTTCGCTTCGTGTCGTGAGCCAAATTGCGGGATCTCACGGGAAAAAACGCGCATTCTTAATGGCGAGATCTGTAGCTTTGAGTCTGTAGATAAAAGGCTAATTGGCCATAACTAGAACATTCAAGTGGATCTTTTTCTTTCTTCAGCAATAGTGTTATTAACGCTGTATTTTGGTCCCTATGGTAAGCTCCTTTTTCTAATGCAAAATTAAAGGAGTTAATTATTAAAGGTGCAATTATATCCCATAAAGTCTTCAATAGCTCTGGAGGAATCCCATCCAGTTCGGAAGCGCTGTTACTACTCATGGAGTCCAGAGTAGATTTTAATTCCTCAATGCTCAAAGGTCAGTCTATTATGTCACGCTGAGAGTCATTCAACTTAGAAAGATTTAAATTTTTATGAAATTAATCAACATTTGTTGAGTCAGTGTTGGATTCTGAAGTATACAGGTGTTGATAGTAGAATTCAAATGCTCTATTTATTTCTTTAGGTTGGGTATACACTAAACCTTCATGCCTAATAGCTGAGATATTAGCCTTGGACTCAGCATCTTTCAACCTCAAAGCCAACAGCTTAGAAGAACGTTCTCCCTGAAAATAATAGGACTGTCTAGTACGATGCATAATGAATTCAGCTCTATGTAAATATATAGCTTTTAATTCTGATTTAAAAAGATTTGGCGTTGGACTTTTTTAATTCAACTTTACGACCCTCTTTACGCTTTTTATTAAAGAATGAGAAACTTATACATTTCCCCCTATTAAAACCCTTGGAGGCTGAATCTCCGTTGATCTGCAAAAATTCTTTCAAAGAAAAGAAAGAAGTAAAAAGAAAGAGTAGTTCAGCCACAGATGTGCCATCCTGTAGCAGAGATTTATTAAATCTCCATCAGTTGTGTCTTGGACCCAAAGATACAGGAATTAAAGATGTCATTACTGGAGAATGATCAGATAAGAGAAGCGGTAGCATATTAACACTTCTAACAAATGGAATAAGAGAAGGAGACAAAGGTAGATAATTGATCCTTAAATAACTATTATGACAAGCTGAAAAGAAGGTGTAATCGTTAGCACCATCATTTTGTAAACGCCAGGCATCGCACACATTACAATGTTGCAAGAATGAATTAAAGCAACCAGAGATAATTGTATCAGACTTAGAGGCATGGGATCTGTCTAACTAGGGATCTAACACGGTGTTAAAATCACCCCCAAACACTATAGGGCAGTCATCTAAACTTGCAACTAAACATACCAATTCTTGAAAAAATCACCCATTGTGGGTGCATATGTGACAGATAGAATGTTATACATTTATTTGTCTTGATGCATGTTAATTTTTTGTTTAGATCACAGAGATTGCAGTGTTTTGTTTTCATTGTGTGTAATTTTTGATTATTTACAAATGTGTACAGTGACTGGTCATTGTTTTAAATGAGGTTGTTAAAATTCCAGTATCACTGAAAAAAAGGGTATAATACAGGTAATGTGCATTATCCCCTGGGCGGGTTGATCATGCATTGATTCATTGATAATGTCTTTTACTTTGGAGCTCCAGTAGGGGAAGCCCGCGCTACTTTCCCTCATTAAACCTAAACAAGTGACGGTGAGAGCAGCATGCTGGTCTGTTTTCCACCTTTCTCCCCTCACTATCTGTCCTTATTTAAGGTAATTATGCTCCACAAAACATTGCAAGACTGTGAACATATTAGTAATAATCCTATCTTTATTGTTGTAGAAAAATATTAAGCATTTATTTGTTTTCTATAATTGTAATATTTTTATAAGTGTTTGTTTGACATGGTAGCCCCCTGTATGACCTGATTAAAACATCTATGGATACAGGAACACTTCAAGATAAAAGGAGGAAATGGCAAATGAAACTTAAAACAGAGGAGTCCCATCCAGCATGCCCATTGACTGGACTAGCAGACATCAGTCAGTACTGGAGCAGTTGATAGACTGTTTAATTCAGCCTCCTGTTCTAGGCTTCCCAGAGTTTTCACAAACCTTTATCCTCCATACTGATGCTTCCAACCAGGGACTTGGTGCAGTACTATATCAAAGGCAGAATGGAAAACTCCGTGTCATTGCCTATGGTTCCCGTACATTGACTCAAGCAGAGAAGAATTACCATCTACATTCAGGAAAGTTTGAATTTTTAGCCCTTAAGTGGGCAATCACAGAGAAATTTCGTGTTTACCTCTATTATGCACCATTCTTCAGTCTACAGTGACAATAATCCACTCACCTACGTACTGTCCACAGCCAAATTAAATGCTACTGGGTGTAGATGGGTAGCAGAACTGGCAGATTTCCACTTCACAATCAAATACCGACCTGGTAAGCAAAATATTGATGCCGACAGTTCAATCAGGATGCCCTTAGACATGGAAGAATTTATGAAGGAGTGTTCAGGGGAAATGTTGTATGATGTCATTGGAGTGACTACACAGGCACTGGAAAATCAGAATGAATCCAGTGTGTCATGGTCCATGGGTATTTCAGTTGAATGTGCCATAGTAACTACAGATACATCCATTATCCCACTCACAAGAGAACAAATCAAATGTGACCAAAGAAATGAACCTATTGTTGGACAAGTAATCCCGTTCAAACTGACAGAGAAAAAGCCATCAGGTCCAGAACTAAGGCAACTCAGCCCACAGGTTACATGCCTCCTCAGGGAGTGGGACAAGTTGGACAATGAGCATGGAGTCTTGTACAGAAAAACTGCAAACAGACAACAACTGGTGCTTCCAGAAAAACACAAGAGTACAGTGTTGAGAGAACTCCATGATGAAATGGGTCATCAGGGTGTAGATAGGACCACATCATTGATACGTGACAGGTTTTACTGGCCGTATATGCAGCGAGAGATAGAGGATTATGTCTCAAAAAGATGTGTGTGTGTATCCAACACAAGAAGCCCTGTCATGACACAAGAGCACCACTGGTAAACATTGTAACCACACAACCATTTGAGCTAGTCTCAGTGGACTTTTTACATCTTGACAAATGCAAGGGTGGTTATGAGTATATTCTTGTAGTAATTGATTATTTTACACGTTTTGCTCAGGCATATGCCACCAAATCTGGCAAAACAGCTGCAGATAAAATCTTTAATGATTATGCAGAGAGGTTTGGCTTCTCAGCAAGAATACATCATGACCAGGGTGGTGAATTTGAAAATCAATTGTTTGCACAGCTAAAGAAATACTCTGGAGTTGCTGGGTCAAGAACTACTCCCTACCATCTCCAAGGGAATGGGCAGGTTGAGCGGTTTAACCGAACACTGCTCCAGATGTTAAAGACACTCACAGAGAAACAAAAGAGTAACTGGAAGGACTCATTAAACATACTGATTTTTGCATACAATTGTACTCAGAGTGAAGTGACTGGTTTCTCACCCTTCTACTTATTGTATGATCGCTCTCCACAACTACCAGTTGACATGTTGTACAACCTGACCCGAGAGGGAGATGGTAATTTTAAGAGCTACGTAGAAAAGTGGAAGCAGTGCATGGAAGAAGCATATGACATCACGAGAAACAATGCCCATAAAACTGCTGTGAGAAGTAAGAGACATTATGACAGTAAAGTGAAAAGCTCAGTATTACAACCTGGTGATCATGTTTTAGTCAGGAATATGACACCTCGTGGTGGTCCGGGCAAGTTGAGAAGTCATTGGAAAGACACTATCCACACAGTTGTGCGTCAAGTGAGTGAGGATATTCCTGTCTATGAACTCAGACCAGAGAAAGGTAAAGGAAGATCAAGGATCTTGCATCGTAATCTTCTCCTCCCCTGTTATTATTTGCCTATTGAAACAACAGTAGAGACACAAGTAAAGAAAAGAAGCAGGCAGGGAAAGGAGGAAGTAGAACAGTCAGAAAAAGAGGATAATGATGAGTATTATCCAGTCTCCTTCCAGCAGCAGTTCAAACCATGCTCACCTGAGACAGTGAATACTCCATGTTCTAGTATACCTGTGGAACCTGAATGCGTGCAGCCTGAGGATAACATGCCAGATGAGCCAGAGGAAGAACAAGAAGTAACAAACCAGATGGAGCATTCACTAGAGAGAGAGGAAAGTTGCAAGGGGGACTCTGTCCCGTCACATATGCCAAGTGAACCTAGTCAGGAAGAATGTCAACGGCCTAGACGGCAGCACAGACACCAGCATGCTACAACTTGAGGGCACTGCCAAGGTGCACATACTTTAATGTGCCATGCACTTACACTTTTCAACCATACCACTTCCAGCAAAACTATAGACATGGGAGATAGAGACAATGCATACTAATGGACTGAATAAATGCATACAGTGCACATATTGAAATAGACTTTTGAACGCAAGATGTCTCTAATAGACTCACAATTGCACCCAGTACATACTTTTGCGTTCACTGTTGAAGTCATTAGACTTTCTACTGACTGGATGTAGATGGCTTGGTCGCGCTGCATAAAGAGTGTTAACGAGGCAGCTATGTACTGTGTTTTGGAGTGTTCACTGTAGGTAAAGAGCAACTTAAGAGTGAACTCAAGGACTGGATGTTTATCCAAAAGGGGAAGAATGTATGAAAGTAGTTTCAGACTGTAACATTACAATGTACTAGTCCAGTGGCATAAGTGTTTGTCTGAAGTGTTGCTTAAGTATTTTTTTGCATCGTTTACTCCTTATTTGCACTAATGGTCAAAGGTTGGGATGTTGGGAACAACATCTATTTCGAGGGGGAGTATGTGACAGATAGAATGTTATACATTTATTTGTCTTGATGCATGTTAATTTTAGATTAGATTAGATTAGATTACAGAGATTGCAGTGTTTTGTTTCATTGTGTGTAATTTTTGATTATTTACAAATGTGTACAGTGACTGGTCATTGTTTTAAATGAGGTTGTTAAAATTCCAGTATCACTGAAAAAAAAAATGGGTATAATACAAATAGGTAATGTGCATTATCCCCTGGGCGGGTTGATCATGCATTGATCCATTGGTAATGTCTTTTACTTTGCAGGTGACAGTGACGGTGAGAGCAGAGTGCTGGTCTGTTTTCCACCTTTCTCCCCTCACTATCTGTCCTTATTTAAGGTAATTATGCTCCACAAAACATTGTAAGACTGTGAACATATAAGTAATAATCCTATCTTTATTGTTGTGGAAGAATATTAAGCATTTATGTGTTTTCTATATTTTTTATAAGTGTTTGTTTAACTGAGTTAACTGCATGGAAGCACATGGTCTGGCTGTAGAGCCCAACATGGAGACTGATATTCGGTTGGCACTAGTGCCTAACTTGATTAATGTCATATTCATGATTTATGTTAAAAGAAATGTAAATGTTTGTTGTGATGACAACTGGAACTGTTTTGTTAAAAGTAAGCATGTGTTTCATTTGGTTTTGTGACTGTTTTGGATGTTGAGATTAAACCTAAACAAGTGACGGTGAGAGCAGCGTGCTGGTCTGTTTTCCACCTTTCTCCCCTCACTATCTGTCCTTATTTAAGGTACAACACATGTTACAGAAATAAACACATACTTAACATTATTTATAGAATCAATAACGTAAGTAATTCGGCCTTCGGTATCGCCACCCGTTTTAGTAATTATGAAGTCAAAATTACGTTTTAATATTATCAACACCCCTTTAGTTTTGTTGGCAGCAGAGGAGGAGGAAATAACTTTAAAGTATCTATTTTGAAAACGATGCACATCAGTTGATTTTAAGTGAGATTCTTGTATCAAGGCGATAGAGACCTTTCTGTCTCTTAGATATTCTAAACATTTAGAACACTTAATAGGGCTATTTAGCCCATTAACGTTCCATGACATTATATTTATTGCCATATGTCGTTAATGTAAAGTAAACAAACCAGAGCTAAGGTGGAAACATCCTAAGATAATCCCTCGAAAACATAGTATAGAACAGAACTTGTACATACCTAGGCATAAACAAGTTGCACACAAAAACAGATGCATAAAACAAATTAGACTTACGTGGGCGGTCTTGAGCATAAAACAAAAGACAAAAACAAGAACAGTATTGAAATGGCCAGAAAGCGAAGAGTTAGAACGCACTCTTCTACCTGCCCACAAAGTAAAAGTCGCGGCCAACCTAGCAATCTGGTTCATCTGTCAACACCTGACTCGGTCATTTTCGGATGTAAAGCCATACAGATTTTTTTCAGCGAGGTCCTCCATAGGAACTGCAAATTCATCTTCCTCCAACCCCGGTTTCTCGTGGCACTGTTGTTACAACTTCTTTCCAAGAAGATTTTACAGGAAGATCCAGATTGAGACCTAGATTTTCAACTTCTGCCGGAGAGTTGAGAAGTAAGGTCTATCCCCTGTGGGTAGCTTTTTCACTATCGCAGGGTAGAGCAAAAAAGACGATATTCCCAACTGCGTTAGCTTCTTCCTTGCCAATGCCATCGCTCTCCTCTTAAACGCTGTGTGTGTACTGTAGTCTGAAAACAATGTCGTTCCCATGTACAAGATCTGTCCAACACCTCGAGCTCCATTGAGAATTGCATTCTGATTTGATAGCGCAGCATCTTGAATATGAATGTACACGGGGTTGTTTTTGAGCGTTCACCACTATACAGTATACATGGTACAATCTCCATTACCTTGCCGGCAAGAGATGGGATCCATTTAGGAAGATGATTCTGTATAAATTGCACAGGGTCATCTCTTTCTGCACCTTCTTTCAAACCCATGGAAGTTAGACTGGTGACTCTTATCTTCGATTTTTGCTAACATTTCCTGAAGAGAATCTACGGCTAGCTTAACTTTCATAGTGTCTTTCTTTGCGTTACGAAGAGCTGTCTGCATGTTGTCAAATTTGTTTCTTATCAGACGAACGTCTTCTTATAGAACTCCAAGTCTTTCCGCAATAGGGGTGAATTCTTCCTTGAACATTTCCCTAACATTTTTAATTCGTCGTTTTTTTCTCTGTGGAAGCTAACACTAGTTGGTGTTTTGCCATCTTCGTTCATTCACTATTAACACAGCGAACGAATTAAATCAGATGGTGATGGTTTTACTAAAAATGAAAGAAGATTTAGGATACCGAGTCAAGGAGCGATCAAACTACACCGTCATTGCCATTGGTGGGTCACTTGATCTCTTACAACTGTGCTTTTAATGATCGAAAATACAATTGACCATCCATTCATCTATCAATCAATCCATTATCTATACTGCTTAGTCTGTGTATAGGTATCCTATCACAGGATACATAGGGCACAATTCAGCCACAATTCAGGGTACACCCTAATCCTACTACCATGTGCTCCACATGTCTTGGGACTGTGGGAGGAAACTGAAGTACCTGGAGGAAACCCATTAAGCACAGTGGGGGAACATAGTAACTGCACAAATAGACTGGAGGTTAGAGCCACGACCCTGGAGGTGTAAGGTGACCGTACTAACCTCTTAGCTGCCATGCCTAGACGAGATTGTGTCTCTTATTGACCCATTAAGAAATAAAATAAATTATTTTGTCTATCATTGAGCTATTAAGAACAAATTAATTTAGTGCCACAGGTAATTTAGCAGGTGGATTGCAGTGACTTCACCTTGGAAGATATAGGAAGGCAGAAAAGTCAGTCACATCTGCATGTCACTCAACCCAACAGCTGTCAAACAAAAGTACGAAATACACAAAAAGGACAATTAATACAGTGTTTGGGTATAAAAGAACTTCAAACCATTTGTCATTGGGTTGTTGTTGGATGTCATTGTAATCTGACCTGTCTTTCAGAACAAGAAATGAAAATGTAATTGAAATAATACAGATCTGCCTTTAGATAACAATAAGGACATTCTGGCAGGACCTGCATTTATCGTTCCAAAGGCTGTTAACACCCTGGTTACAATATTTGACTATGAAAGCATGTAAATAGTTCCATGCGGTACATTTATTTAAAATGAGTATCCAACGTTATACATGTCGTGTTAATAGTGAGCCATGGTTTTATATAACTAATTTAATAGAATGAATAACTAACATTATCTTGCACTAAGCCATACAACTTGTGCTTTACCACAATACGTTTTTTGTTGTGCTCTTGTAGTAATTTTGGACTGAGCAAAAGTGATGTGGGGCGATGCTCTCATGCTCTTGTTCAGTTTTGTGTCAAATTTAATGGGATGCAAAACTTCCAAAAAGTTCAAATTTTGTCTCATTAGTCCAAAGAATGTTTGCCCAGAAGACTTGCAGATATTTTTTTGCAAATGTGAGATGAGCTTTTGTGTTCTTTTTGGTCATCAGTGGCTTTTGCTACATTTTTGCCCAGTCTCTTCTTATTGTTAAATCATGACAAATGACCTGAACTTAATTTATGCAATTTTTTTAACCTTAAGTAAAAATAACAGTTTTGCATAGGAAATCTAAAATTTCCATCAGAGCAATGAAGAAACATAATTTGTATCAATGACATACTGTAGCAGTTTACCTTTTTTCAGGGTACATGTGTGTGCATGTGATTTTTCAGTGCATGTGATAGTTTTCAGCCCTCACTGACTTGTAGCATTGATGAGGAGTGTTCTAATGACAAGTGGGAATTGGCTGAAAAACTCCCCAAAAAATAAGCTCCAATACCAGAGAAAAATACATTTGTATAGATAAACGTTGAATTACTCAATATTGCATTGTTGGCCCAACTTTGAAATTTCTTGAGACAACAGATAACATTGTGGTCTTGAAAGCATTGAATACACAGACTGAATAACCTAAAAAAAAATCAAGTTGAACCAGCAATTTTTCTTCCCTGAGATGCAATCCTGTGATTTAAAGAACCCCACCCCCCTGACATTATTGAGGTGAGCTTAGATGAAGTTAGGCTTCATGTTACCACACCAGGGAGCTAAACTTTCATAAACATATCTATTTATACATATTTATTTTTGTGAAAATGGTTTACAAATGGACACAACTTACTTTTTTGAATAGTCAAAAAGTTGGGCTAAGTCAACTTGGGTACTAATATAATTAATATTACTTGAGCTGACTTAAATATTTGAATTAGAGACAAGTTTAGTCAAATTTGGATTTTCAACTGGGTACACATTTTTTCAACTAAAAAGCAATATGAAATATTTTTGTTTGGCCAGTAATTTCTCTAAAAGTTGATTAAACGTCAAAGAGCTGTGCAACTTTTTTTTTACATTGAGGTATCTTATTTTCCTTTGCTGTGTATTGTCAAGTTAGTGTATTGTCAAACATAAAGTTAGATTTTGGTCTCATCACTCCAAATGACTGCTCCAGAAGCTGTTTAGGTGATGTCTGACATATTGCAAACAGGCCTTTTTGTGCTGTGGATGCAGTAACCACTTTTTCTTGACCATTCAGGTAATTTGTGTTTATGACGTTCGAGGAGATAATTTGGAGATAATTTGTGTTTAAGTACCTCCTTATTATGCTTCTTGAAGCATAATAAACTTTTTCCAGAGCAGCCTGTCTTTGTCTCTAAGTTATTTGTGGGTTTGTACTTGCGTCTCTAACAATCCTTCTGGCAGTAGTAGGTGAAATGTTTCTTGGTATACCTGACCGTGACTTAGTATAAACATCTCTTTATCAGAGTTTGAACAGTTCTGACTAGCATTTTTAAGTGTTGAGATTTTTACGAGATTTTTTTATATCCTTTTCCTGCTTAAAAGACAGGTCAAGTACAGACTATATATTAACATATAATATTATAATATGTATATTATAATGTACATAATAACATGTATTCATATCAATCATACTACAAAGAATACAACACTAACAATAGGGTGGTCCTTATTTTTTTACTTTTGAAATGTTTACTCTGACCCTCTCAAAACATTATATTTAGGGAAAAAATGCATCATGTGAAATATTTTGTCATTAGCAATGAAATTAATGGAGCTCAAGCTCCTTAAAGTTTTGAGAATTTATAAACAAATGGCAAATTCTACTCAAAACATGGTCATCTGAATATCCTACAACAGAAAGAAATGTTCTACTCAAAACATGAATTAAACAATACAAAGCTGGTAGGCACAGGATTATGATGTCATCTGAATAACTCCTCAATGTCTGATATAGTCCTGTTTTGACTGGCTTGTGGATGGTTGCCATGGTTATCATTGTCAGTGCTCTGTTGGGTCTAATCTGGGCAGCAAAATCTCTATATAGAAAAATCAACTGGACTGCTTTTGAAATAAACCATTGAACTGTCAGCAGTTACCGGTAACACCAGCGTTTAGCACAGAGCATTATGGCTTCAAAATCGACACGCCACTCAACATATTTGTTGTCCCCAGATGATGACATATCTGGTGCCAAACTTCCGTCCAACAGACAAGTATTGAGTTACTTCCTCCACTGTCATTTGGAACTAAAACAAACAATTCAAGTTGCTTCTACAGCAACGTCAACTAAAATAGAAGATTTCTGGAGCCGTGCTCGAATTACACTTCGCCACAAGCAGGACATCATAAAAAAGGTGGAAGCACTCTTCGATGAGTGGCGTTCGCTAAAAATGAATGCTAATCGAAAATCAGAGAAGCAACAGAAAAATGAGGATGCCTTCACATCAACCTTCAATGACCTCTTTGATGTTGCACATAGGAGAGGATAGAGACTTCCTTATCGCTCAGATGGAACCTGGTCGCCGGGGTTCCATGGCCTCTGTGGATAGGTCACTAGAGAAAAAAGAAAACCAGCTCCTGGAGAAAAAGGTTAAAGAAGAACTCAGAAAGCAGAAATCTGAGGAAGCTATTGAGTCTATCTACAAAAAAGTAGAAATAGAAGACAGCCGTGATTCTTCTCTAGAAGATGACACTGAAAACTGTGAAGAACAGTCTCCATCTTGCAGCATGTCAGAAGAGAGGCCGAAAGCAAGTTATAAGTTCAAGCTTGGCCATCACAAGTTGATGACCATCACACTTGACTTTGGTATCTTTCCGAGGTTCTTGTCGGATTACCATTCTTTAATATGGACGTATCACTGGAAACGAAATCTGCAATGGTGAATGCCATGGAAGTCAACAAGAGTGATGATGAACCACTGGTTAGGGTATCTGTGGATCTCAAAACTGTACATGAAAAATCTCTGCCTGACGACAAAACTATTGACGAGTCTGCAAATTCCAATGGATTTTTTCAGCACACCACCTTCCACATGAAATGAGCGTCTTGACTTCCAGGAGGCAAGAGAGAGGGTCAAATGTTTATCTGTCAGCAACGACAATGCAGAACAACAGTTATTGTTGAAATAATCACCAGTACTTCAGTTTATTAGTATATAATGTTGAATACAGTTCAGAAAAATTAAAAGTTTGCTGATATAAACTAAATATCCGATTTGCAGTGGATACGGAAAAAAGTAGGAACACAAACATGATTCTACAACTGACAGTATCATATATGTCTGCAAATTTCTATAATTTGTCAACACTTATCAGTCATTTATTTTTTCTTTTCTGTATTCATCATTGTTTGTTTGGATGCATCAGGGAAATTCTTGCGGTGCTCAGCAACAACCAGCAGCAGGTACTGCAGTTGTTCTTCATCACGAGTGAGGTGTCCGTTGAATTCTTGGATGAGAGCAACAGCACGTTTTGCCAATACCAGGTATAGGGAATTTTCATAGTGGATATATTTTTTGTCAGGGTGCTTGAGCTACCAGTACCAAGTGTGAATGTTCATCTCTTTGTCCACTGGTGTGACTTTGCATAGTTTTAATATACGTCACTATACATTGTAACACACTAGGTTAAAGAAAAAAAAAAACTCTGACCTCTCATAAGCATATAATTACTATAGCCCATACTTAGCAGAGTTATGTATTTATGTAAACCATGCTGATGCAGCATTATTAACATCATAAAAATACATTTTCTTCTGACATTTAAAAATTTTTATATTATTAATTTGAAATTATATGAAAATTACAGAGCAGGATGACATCCTTGATGTAATGGTAAAAATATGTAAATAATGCAGTAACTTCCTGTGGCACAGTGTCTTACAGTATATGCATGATAGGTCAGAACATTAAAGCATAGTTAGTAAATGGTAAGCAGACACTGACCATGTATACAGTCTTATGCAAAAGTTAGGCAACCCTTGATAAATAACAGATTTTGGTGATTTTTTAATTGAAAATATGTTAACACAGTCTCTCAAAAATAGAAAAAAATGCATAATATTTTTAGCAAACATTGGTGCATACTTACTTCTTATGCCATAAATTGAACAAAAAAAAAAAAAAATAAAATAAAAACATTATTATGGCACTGTGCAAAAGTTTGGGCACCCTAAGAGTTCCAGAGTCTCAGATTCTTTTTTTACAAGGTTTCAGACCTTAATCAGCTAGTTAGATCTAATGCATGGCAACAGCTGTCATTAGTAAATTTCAAATCTTTACAAATACTTTGACTCTTCAAACTTTGTGCACACACTTGTGGGCACTCAACAACCATGGGTTCCTTTAGGCAGCTGTGTAAGACCTTGAAAATGAAAGTTATTGATGCCCACAATCCAGGAGACAGCTACAAGAAGATAGCAAAGCGTTGTCAGCTTGCAGTTTCCACAGTGAGAAATGTAATTAAGAGATGGCAGTTCAGGGGAACTGTCAAGATGAGTTCCCTTTCAAAAGCTCAATGCTGCGTGAAAACGCTATGGGAACATCTCTTTATTGCCCGGTTGTGAAGCCTGTGCATGTCAAACCCGCCGAATACCTTCGGCTTATAACCTGTGCCAGGCATGACGTCACCGAATAAGGTGCACCTGCAGGTTATAAATTGGAGTGAACCGGAAACATCCTCAGATCTTTTTGTCTTCAGGACCTCTTTGTGTTTGCGTGTGCATGTACAAGCCGTAACGAAAGCAAAATACAAAATAACAGCATTAACTCACCGATATGGCGGAGTTGCTTAAGAGATGCGTGCCTCCGTGCGATAGATCTCTTTCGGAGGGCGATCTTCACGAGTTTTGTCTCGAGTGCTTCGGGGAAGAACACGCTCGCCTCGGGCTTCAGGGAGACTGTGAGTACTGTGATCTTCTCCCTATTAAGGTGCTTTGCGCGCGGCTCGCTTTCTTTAAAGAGAAACCGCGAGCCGCAGCGCATTCCTGGGGCTCGCGTGCTGATCTGGCAGACGCGCACGAGATGGAATTTCCGATTTCTCTCTCGCTCTCTCCGGATCAGGAAGTTTTAGCTTCCACTTCGCAAGCACGCTCCGGCGCTTCTTGTGAAGGAGCGGAAGAATTTTCCTCTCTCGCTTCCATGGAAGTAGCCTCCTCACAACGCTCCTCCAGTGCTCACAGAGCTTATAAGGAATTATTAGAGGTTGTAACGCGTGCGGTCGAGCGATTGCATATCTTTGGTGACCTCCATGATGAATTAACTCTTTCATGGAGCAGACCGTATCCATTGCGTGTTTTTGCACCATCGACTTTGACTTATTCGAATATCACTGATGCGAAAGCACGCAGTTATATGATGATGCCCAAGATATAAGAGACGCTTGTGGGCTATCTCTCTCCTGGGACATCATCCTCCCTGGAAAAGCTTACTCTCCCCTCCAAGCCGTGCAGATTGACATCTGCTTTGGTGGGTAAAGCTTTTCAGGCAGCAGGACAGGCTGGCGCTTTACTGCACACCATGGTGGTTTTGCAGGCTTACCAGGCGGACCTGCTGAAGGACCTGAGCACCGGCGGGGTTATTGATGACAAGGCATTTGCAGAGCTGTGCCGAGCCACACACCTGTCTCTCCGTGCAACCAAGCAGATGGCCCGTGCTGTGGGCCGTTCTATGGCTGCCATGGTATCCACGGAGAGGCATCTGTGGCTGAACCTCTCGGGCATCAAGGATAAGGTCCTCCTTGATGCCCCCGTCTCGCCTTCCGGCCTCTTTGGCGACGCTGTTAATTCCGTCGCCACTTTCGGGAGGCGAAGCTATATGAACAGGCTTTTGGAAGGTTCCTTCCCCGCCGTGCTCAAGAACCGGGACCGTCGGCCACCCGGCCCTGGCCAGGTCTGGCCCCTATCAGGCGTGAGGTCCAGAAGGAGAGCGTGACCAGCCGCACACCCTCTCGTAAAGACTGGGGTGGGGCTCGCCGCCCTTCTCAGAAATCTGCCTCAAAAAGACCAGATCTGAGGAGCTTCCTCTGTTCGAAGAAGAAGCCCTGAGATTCGTACGCCTGGGGCCTTGGGGGTGCCCCCCCCCCTGGGAGTGGCGCCTCGATTTTCATCACAAAACAGGGCCCCCTCCCTGGCACTCCCTGGAGGCCGGTGTTCAATCCCCGCCACCACTGGTGTTTCGGGGAGCGCCGGTCTCCAACGAAGAGTTGGGTGTTCGGGTATCTCCTGCCATACTTCAGGATACCCAACACCTAACACCCCCCCCCCCCATCCAGCCGAAGTGTCAAAGCTCATGCCCCTTTCGGAGAAGCTGGCAGCGTGGAAACTACTGCCAGGCATATCTCCTTGGGTACAAGAGACTGTAGGCACAGGCAACAGGATTCAGTTTGCACATCGTACTCCGCGTTTCAACGGCGTGGTCTCCACTTCCGTGAAACCGGACCGAGCACATCTGCTGGCCCAGGAGTTAAAGACTCTGCTAGGCAAAGGGGCCATAGAACATGTTCCCCTTCCAGACAGAGAGTCGGGCTACTACAGTCGGTACGTTTTGGTGCCCAAGAGAGGGGGGGGGGGGGGGTTGCGTCCGATCTTGGATCTTCGCGGCTTGAACTGCTATCTGTCAATGTTGACTGTCAAAATGATTGTGTCTCAAATTCAACTAGAGGATTGGTTTGTGACAATCAATACTCAAGGACGCATATTTCCATATAGAAATATTGCCACAGCACAGGAAGTTCCTGAGGTTCGCCTTTGGGGGCGAAGCTTACCAGTATCGTGTCCTTCCATTTGGCCTAGCTCTGTCACCCTGCATATATACAAAATGCATGGATGCAGCTCTGGCTCCTTTACGACTCCAGGGCATCCGTATTTTGAATTACATAGACGATTGGCTGATTCTGGCCCAGTCTTAGGAGCTAGCGCTTCGACATCGGGATGTCGTCCTAGCCCATCTTCATTCTTTAGGATTGAGACTCAACGCCACAAAAAGCGTTCTCCTTCCTGTTCAGAGGATAACATATTTGGGTGTCACATGGGATTCGGTCACAATGCGGGCACAGTTGTCTCCTGCTTGTGTCGAATCCATTCTTAACGCCCTGAAGGAAATCAAGCTAGGCCAGGTGGTCACTGTTCATCACTTTCAGAAATCTTTAGGCCTCATGGCGGCTGCGTCCACAGTGATACCTTTGGGCCTTCTGCACATAAGAGCCAGGGGGTTTCATTCAGGGGCCAACCCCCAGAGGCTAATAAGGGTTACGCGCCGGGGGCTTCGTACCCTTTCTATGTGGTTCAGACCCCGGTTTCTGACTTTGGGTCCCACTCTAGGTTCGTCTTGTCGTCGCAAGATGCTAACGACAGACGCTTCCCTCACGGGCTGGGGTGCGGTCTTGGATGGCCGTCCAGCACAAGGGAGCTGGAGAGGTCGTCATCTCGCATGGCACATCAATTGCCTCGAAATGATGGCTCTGTTTCTGGCCCTGAAACACTTCCTCCAGCAGTTGAGAGGCTACCATGTCCTAGTGCGGGTAGACAACACTGCTTTAGTCTCGTACATAAATCACCAGGGTGGGCTACGTTCGTGCCGCTTGAACAAGCTAGCGCACCAGGTTCTGCTTTGGGCACAGGACAAGTTCCTCTCCCTCAGGGCGATTTACATTCCAGGGCACATGAATGTAGGAGCAGACTTGCTATCCAGACAAGCTGTAGAACAGGAGGAATGGAAGCTCCACCCCGAAGTAGTCAGTCAAATCTGGGAAAGATTTTACATAGCAGAGGTGGACCTCTTTGCCTCACAAGAGGCAGCACAATGCC
>JAAGKR010004447.1:0-61102 GCA_011419295.1 Clarias macrocephalus | reverse complement strand
CCCTCTGAGTCACTCCCACATTCATTCTTTTAACTCACTTGTTTTAATTTAAACTTCTTTCATTGAACAATTTTTCAGATTTATTTAAAGTTATGCTGGGTAATTAATCATGTCTTCAAACTATTTCAAGGTTTTTACTCCTCTTGGCAAAGCGCAATTTAAAATTTTAAAAGACTTACAAGAATAGAATTTGGGCTCATTATTCACTGGTTGTGTTCAAACTGAGGCCTTAATCTCTAACAAACTACCTACAGCTACCAGTGGAGAGAGATGTTTTTATACCTGGGATAAAATGCTTCATTTATTTTTCCTGGTCAAATCAAAAGAAGTACTACCAGAATTCATTTACTTTTTGGCTTTTTTATCTTGAAATATTTATTGATTATACACCATTTCTTTTAATATATAACTCAGCGCTATTACAGTAATGGCAAAATCGAAAGACTGCAAGTGTCACTTGGCTGCGTTAAACTGTGAATAGTGTAAAATTAGATTTGAGTATGTTCATTTGAGTTTGATTTCATTACTATTTAAGCCTCTTAAAATGGAAATGTTCAAGGTAAAAGCCAAACGTCAGTTTTTTTTTAATACTCAGGTCTTCAGGCTGAATGATAAGTGTAATTTTATCACAATTCCCTACGAAAAAAAATTATATATACCATATATATATATATATATATATATATATATATATTAATTTGCTAAATTTAATCGAATGTAGACTTGCAATATCCATTATCCAAACTGTAAGTGAGGGAATTGCTAAACACTACATTGGTACATTGGAATTGGTAAACAATACCACAACATGTGGAGGCATTACGGCACGCTCATGTGCTGATGTGCTCGGTGCATGAATAATGGCTTTCCATCGATCTTCTCAACATTCCCGACAGACGCAGTGCGACTACCACAACAGGCTGTTTTCATCAAATTCATCTCTCTTACAGATGACCTTAAACGTCAGCAAAGGCTTCCTTGTCTGATGAGCGTCAGATGAGTGGCTTGGAAAGCTGGAGATCGATGGCAGGAATGAAAGACAAATCAGCCCACGTCCGGTCGGTGGAAGAAGCCGGTGTGATTCCTTTATCACAAACAATAATGTCATTGCAAAATACTGAGCAAGTTTTTTTTTTTTTTCCTTTTCTTTATGTTCTCCACACAGCGGACACCGATCCACACTTTGTCTAGCGTTTGCAGAGCAGTTTAATTAAACATCACTCTAAATTTGAGTATTAATTTGCTATATCAGCTGTAAACCATGCATAAGTGCGTTATTTAAACAGATTTCGTAGCAGATTTAAGTTGTTATAGCTTTGCTTTAGAGATGTCTAACTGAGCGTGGAAAACAAATGGAAAGCCAGAGGTAGTAAGACACAAGGATGAGTTTATTTTATTGGGGAGTCTTAACAAGGCATCTGGTTTACACCCAAAAATTCTCATAAAACCAGCAGACAAAAATACTAGCATTCACGGAAGATCTTTACACTGAAGAACTCACCAGGTATACATACAAGAAAAAAGCGCAGCAGTGTTGGGCAAATATACCCAAGATGTCATTAAATGCAAAGAGAAGGAAAGACTGATAGTTCCAGAGCGGATGGATATATGTTAGAGCTTCATGGAGTAAGGTCAGTGATGATGGTAATTGGTGTTGTGGGAGTATGGCAGCTGAAAAGAAGGAACTGTAAGAAGGAACAAAGTGGCCTAGGACACCAAAACACCAACACAGTTTACAAATTGTGAGCCAGGAATGATGTACAACAACAGAGACAGTGGCAGAGGGACAGGTTTAGCAAATGCCAATGGATAAGGTTGACTATAAAACAAAGAAGCTGGATCAAGAGACCAGTGGTAAATGATCTACTATTAATGGCTTAGCAAACAAGAACCAAGACCAAAGGACTGATTAATAGACTTATCTTGGGCTGGAAGAACCAAAGACACTGGGTAGACTTAACAGCTACTGTAGCAAGGGCCAGTCATAACGGAGCTGCTAAGAAATTTGAAAAAGTGTCGGATTGATGCTTGGTGAACGGATAAATAGGAAGCCAGTTAAGATAAAAATTTCTTGCTAATTGACTAGCAGGTGTTGAAGGATGAAAAGGATGAAGAAAGGCTGGAGGAAAAAATGTTGAAGATGGAAAGATCTGGTTCAGTGATGGATGTCAGCAAATGCAGCCTGATAACCGTGACCAGGGATGATGGATCACCAAACAAAGAGCAGCTAAAAGAATTGGGTCAATCTGGAAGGTCAATGAGCTGGCAAAGGCTGAAGATGGTGTGAACAAGGATGGAAAAGATTGATCTAGAATAACAATAGAAGTACAGACAGGCAGTATAGGAAGAGCAAGGGCCAGTGGTATTATTCCATGACTTCTTGTGATAAATATCTTTTAGAAGACCTCCAGTTGGTAGTTGGTAATGGATAGAAACATTATGCAGTGAGCAAAAGCACAAAAAGTAGCAAGGAATTGATCAAATTAATACTTGTAATGCTTCCAGATGCTCACAGGCACCAGATAAGAAGACATCCAGAGAAGTGGAATCTTGATTCTGTCCTGAAGTGCTGAAATGGTGTGCTTTATAAACAATAATTCTATGAGAGCCATTATCTGAATCCAGATTGGGAACAAAGGGTGCATCTGTCCAGTCAGGAACTTATAGAGCATTACATCTTTGATACCAAATACTAAAACTACATGCAGTGTGTTCAGTCTGTGAATATGCAGATGATATACTCAGTCTGTCATACAAATGAATAATGAATGAATAGATCAATACATTCGCCGCTTTAGTCTTTGCTGATTCATTTAGTCTAAATAATCAAACCATTTGGGATTATGTAGTTGATTGTAGGTTTTAAATAAGCAGTTGTCTTGTTTGGTAGAGGCAGTTCTGGTGCAGTTTAATTAGGGACTTTATGCTGTTTAGTGCACTGGGTGCAACTTGAGCCATCTCCATTATACAGTGTTCCGTAAATGTGCTATTTAAGACATAGGCTTGAACTGACATTTGAGTTAAGGTCAGCCCTAAATTGCTTTGTCTTGCATTATCCGTGGCTCATTAGTGGCCAAGTGACAGAGCAATTTCAATTGCAACTCAGTAAAACATATTTTCTACTGTGATTCCCACTGCTCTATTTTTAATATTCCTTATGGAAAATGTCAGCGGATAAAAGACGTGTCTCCTGCCAGTCAAAGAAATTCCTATCGGTGTTAAAATGAGCTCTCTCAGACACATTATACCCAGCAGCAACGGATGCCAATTATTAGGTGTTAAACCTGAAGGGATTTTTGACAACATTGATCAGTTTTGACACTAATACTGACATGGAAAAGATGCAGCACTGCAGATAAGCAACACTCTTACTGCTGCCTGTTTTAAACCATACTGTGTGCAGATCAGACTGAATCTCCGGTGTGCTCAGTCTCAAGGCCAGCTATTGAAATATTTTATTAGCATTGATTATAGTCAGTAATTGCTTTAAATCAGGTTTCTAAAGCTTCATTTTTGCATGCTGGAAAATGATTCTTTATGATTTTATTTTGGGGCTTATGCATAGGAATAAATTACCCACAAGACTGTTTAATACAAATCTGAAAGCTATAGTCAGTGCAAACGTGAATGTGTGTGAATTATTACTTGTGCTTATTCATTGTTAATCAAAGATTCATTAAATAATACTGATTCATTCAATGTCAGAACAGTATAGTATTATTAGAGAAGGATCTGAACAGTATATGAAAAATATAGGATCAGTATTAGACTAATATAAAACGAATCAGTATTGCAATACTACTGTATCAGAAAAAGTATATCAGTATATCAGAACATCATAATGTTAATGGAGCAGTATAATAACAGTAACAATTACACGTTCAGTAGAGGAAGAGTATATGATGAGTGTTAGAACCATACTGTACATGACTGGTATCAGATCAGTGTACAGGAAGACTGAACAGTATGGAATTATCCGAATGGTATTGGAAAGCATCAGTACTGAAACCTCATCAGAACATTAAAAGATCGCTATAGGACAACACTGTAATGGATCTGAATTGGAAAATAACACAACAGAATCTGTACTCAATCAACATCAGAACAGTTTTAGCGTTAATCCTGATCCAATCCTGATATTAGATCAGGATTGGATCAGTATTAAAACACTATCAGTTCAGTATTCAGCAGTATCAGATCATGTTTGGTAAAGTATCAGATCAGTATTGGACCAACATTGGATCACTACTGGAACAGTATTAGATGGGTTCTGGTACAGTATCAAATCAGTATCAGAATGGAGTATATCAGTATATCAGTAAAGTCAGTTTAAGGAACAGTATTGAAACAGTATTGGAGCAGTTGAGTATTGGAAAATGATATGAACAGAATCCATACTGAATCAGTATGAGGATAGATTTAGATGAATTTGAGGATAGGAACAGTGTATAAAAGCATTATTGATCAGCTGCAGAAAAAAATATAGTTTCAAAATATCCATTAAAATGTGGCTTTTTACTGATTCTATATTGACCCACTTTGTCTCTACTGGTTTTAGAGAATAGTGAAGGCTGATGACATCTTTAGATTGAGGAATATTGTTTGGTAACGAATTTATTAGCCATAAAAAGCATAACGCCCATTATACAGTGTATTATAGCTTCATGCACATCGACTATTCTACTGCTCATCATGAAGTGCTAAGAAATAATTTAAGAAAGTTTTCTGAAACAGGAGTGTATGTCACGCTGGAGTGTGATGAAATATGATCCAATTATAGCCCAAACATGCCACATTGCATTAACACTGCATGAACACATTGGACGTGTCTAATTAGTCACAGCAAATTCTTGCAAAACAGTGGTGTTTTTATTCCAAATCACACATCAGTCCTCTCAGTCTGACAGAGTGAAGACTTCACCCACAATCTGTCACTGGAAACTCTATTCTATAAGAATAGAATTATTAGATTCTAATCCCATATGAGCCAGCCAGAGGTGATGATGACAAGCAAACTCTCTGAGATGACATGCGGAAGAAAGGTGGAGTCATTTTTTTTTATTACATTAGAGATGTTAAAGTAGCTTTAACTCTGTAGTATCCAAGTGAAGTTATTCTTTAAATGGTTAGAACTTGCGCACAATATAATTTGTGTAATTGCAATCATTAAGATATTCAAGTAAGACGCATGCATGGTTATGGTATCCATGTGCTCCCATGTACAGGAATCTTCAGGCAAGAAGAATGGGCGAGAATGGGGGAAGTCAGGATTAAAACATCTCAGTTTACCAAAAACTAAGAAAGAAAAGTAATAACAAAGGACATGACTAAACAAATTAGTTCTAGATTAAGAAAAGTTTTCAAACAAAGTCTAAAGATTGAGACTGTAGGGCATTCGAAGAAAAAGTCCCGCTGTGGTCTCCATTATTCTAGGTACTAACATATAGCCTGAACCATTTGAATAAAGTTGGCGTGGCAGATCATAAAATACCAGGGGTTCACTCAGGCACTGTAATACAAGATGATTCAATGCTTGGAAGCATTTTATAACGCAATGTTATACTGATAAAATTTTGTTAGTAAGGACTAACTGGAGCTATGGAACATGGAGAAAGTGAAGACGTGATGACTGCCCAATTTTGACATAAAACAAAGTATAAACTTGGCACATTGAATCTTTGCAAGATGAGCATTACAGTATATAACATTGTGAGATGTTCTGCTATAGCAAAAATACCCAACTACAGTGTGATAATTAGTAACCTTATCATAGATATTTTTTCTAGAACAGCACAAATATTCAACATATTAAACACAATTAACCGCTATTAAACATCACATATTCAGTCTTTAATACGAATGATTGTATTAAAGACTGTCACATATGTGATTGTGCTTGTTTTTTTTTTATATTTGTTTTTAACATGAGAAACTTAAAATGTGCACTGCCAGTTAAGAAAAAAATAAATGCTATTTGACTTTAGGACCTGACTGAATGGTAATCGATAGAGGCTTCTCTGCTTTAAAATGCATGATAAAGAGTCATGAAGGCTGAATTATGTGTTTAATTTTATCACAATTCCCTGTGAAACATGTATTAATATTCATTTGCTAAATTTAATCAGATGCAGAGTCGCAGCATCAATTATAAACAGTATTGTACATGTCAAGGAGCTAGGACACACTCATGTACTAATGTGCTCGGCGCATGAGTAATGGCTTCCCATCGATCTTTTCAACATTCCCGAAAGACCCAGTGCAACTACCAGAACAGGCCGTTTTCATCAAATTCATCTCTCTTACAGATGACCCTAAACACGATGTAATGAGGAAGGGATTTCTTTCATTAATAACAGTTTATCAGTAAACAACTTTTAAGAAAATTTTAGCAGATTAATTAAGAAATAAAACCTTCCAGGTTGTGCTGTTATCGGAACGTAATCTCTATTTTGGAGCTGTGACACAAAGTTTTTCAGTAACAGCACATCCCTAAGATTTTCCTGTTTTATATTACAGCTTCAAATGTTATTGAATGTCATAATCCTATTCTTCTTGTTTAATGTTGTACAAGATTGTTCCTTACATTATAGCAGCTATAAATATTGTTCCCTCAATAGGTCCTTCTTCTTCTCCTCGCTCTCAAAGTTAATTCTGTTAATAAAGTCCCTGTGAATAATCTGCTACTATAGAAACATAGCCTTTAATGAGCATCATGGGGAACAAACACTTTGAACCATCAGGACACCTTTGTTAATTAGGATTTAACATAGTGCACCGTTAAAGCTTCACTCAGGCTCTCACTTATTCACTCAACCTCTATACCGCTTTATCCTATATACAGGGTCGCAGGGGGGTCTGGAGCCTATCCTGGGAGACTTGCCGGGGTACACCATGGTCAGACACACACATGATCATGCTCATGCACACAATTGGGAACACGAATTTGCCTAATCTGCATGTCTTTGGAGTGTGGGAGGAAACTGGAGTACCCTGAGGAAACCCACATGGAAACTTACAAAACCCCATGCACACACAAACTCCATATAAACATACAAATTGCACACACACAGACCCGAGGCAGAAATCGAACATGGACCCTGGAGATGCAAGGCAACAGTGCTAACGACTTAGTCGCTGTACCAAACTTTCCCTTTCAGTGTCATTATATTTCCCAGATGTCTTTACAATCAGAAATTCAGAAGGAAATCTGCCCCCCAAAAAAGTGTTAGCATTATATTCTGCATGGTAGATTTAGTGGAAATTTTTCGAATTTCCTAAAAAAGGTGTCTTTTTGCTATAAATATATAGTAATAGAAGTAACAAAATAGCTTCACTGTGGCCTCCGGTACATGCCACAGGTTCTTCTTTTCCTCTTTCTCATTCCACAAGGGTAAGTTCTCTTTTGAAAATCATGGTTTAAAATAAACATGCCCCACATGCTAGCTTTAGGGCACTTCCTGGGTTAGCATTGTACATCACCCACGGGAGATTTTGGAGAAGTTCAACACTTTGACATTTTCATGGATTTAGCCTTCAGGAGGTCCGTCACAATTCTAAGCCTCAAGCAATCGCCCGTCTTGCCTCTCGTTTAGCTACGCCTCTGGAGGAAAGCCGAAAACAAGGCCAGCGTGGCACGAGAGCTCAAGTTTGACATGTCTGTAACGATCGTGGATCGAAACTCTTGTTAAAATGTAATTGAAGGAGATCTTAATGAGACGGAGAGTCCTTTGTGAATTAGCTGTCTTGCCTGACATGCGGTATGGACTTTTAGAAGTTCTTCAAACTTTGATCTACAATTTGATCCAGAGGGGTTTGGATGAGTTTTCGCTCCGAAATCGGACAGTAAAGTATGGACCAGAGTTTGGAGCAGAGATTCCTCTTGGAGACATTCCTCTTTTGTGTCCTCACACCACCCAAAAGGCAAATATATACACCCACCCACCAGAGTGACTACACCCCTCTAATTTCTGCAAAAATTTCCGTATATCTTCCAGGATAATACTATAGAATTGAAACTTGGATATATTTTAGAGTAGTCAATGTGCAACTTGTATAACAGTACAGATTTACTGTCCTCTGAAAATGACTCCACATGCAGCCTATATGTCCTATTCGTCATGTTCATGTGTTTATCAGTGGCAGAGTATGTCTCCAGACCTGAACCCTATTGAGCACCTGTGGGGCGTCCCTGAGCGGAAGGTGGCGAAGCGCCATGTGTCTAACATCCAGCGGCCCCGTGGTATCATTATGGAGGAGTGGAAGTGTATTCCATGCCCAGGAGGATTAAGGCAATGCTAGATAACAACGATGCTCAAACAAATTTTCGACACTTCCGACACAGTTTTGATATGTTCACTTAGGGTGTACTCATTTTCGTTGCCAATTATATAGACAATATATGTTGAGTCATTGCTGGAGGACAGTAAATCTGTACTGCTATACATGCTGCACATGGACTACTCGAAAGTATATCCGAGTTTCATTTCCATACTGGTTGCAGAAACGTGAGGGGTGTACTCACTTTTGTGAGATACTGTATATTCCTGTAAGCGTTCCAGATCCATCAAGCTTTATAGGATAAAAGGTTTAGTGAAAATGAATGAAGGATTGACTAATTGAAGAGATTCAGATTGAACATTCAGATTTCCTCCGAATGCTAGCCTTGATGTGCTTAATGCTAATGTGGCACTGTGTGTTAAAGTGTTTACGCTCTTTACTTTAAATGCCCATGATCTCTGACATGTGCAGTGCTGCTGATTACCGTGTGTGTGTGTGTGTGTGTGTGTGTGTGTGTGTGTGTGTGTGTGTGTGTGTGTGTGTGTTTATTGCACTGCTGTGAATGAGGTAGTGTGTATGTGTGATTAAGTCTCTGTGCATATTTTAGATATTTCTCTCCACAGGGAATCCAGATGGCCAGCAATCAGAGCTCTCTCTCTCTCTCTCTCTCTCTCTCTCTCTCTGATTTCATCCTCATTCACTCATTTCTCCATCAGCCAGGCATCATTCTTCATCATTTGTGTTAACATGCTTTTTTCAGCTATCTGCTGCGCATCTCACTTTCTCTCTCTTTCTCTCTCTCTCTCTGTATTGGCCTTGCTTCATTTGTATTCAGCATTGTGATTGTGAATTTTTTTTTTTTTTTTTTTTTGGTGCCAAAGCACTGATATTAGGTCTCTCTTTTGTATTCGAGGCTGCGCTCGTACTCGGCGCGTGTTCATGTTCGGGTTTAGTGATGAATTAGCCTTTCGTAAGGGCTTCATCATAACACGTGCATAATCAGGAGAACATAAAGATAACGTAGCATCAGGAATATTATAAGATAAACAGTCAGTAAAACAGTACAGTGCATGAATAACGGACTTTGTAGAGCATTCGTAAGGACCGAATAACATTTTATGAGCGTTAATGAGCACTTAATGTCACTGAGAGGCGTCTGATCCTCCTGCACTGAGATGAGGGATGTTTACTGCAGCTGTAACACTCTCTTTATGATTCAGGTGCAGTGTGTATGGAGCGGAGACCACAGATACATTTACAAAGCACAAACAAATTCAACTTTTTTTTTTTTTTTTTAAAGATTAAATTTTATTATTATTATTACTATTATTATCATTATTATTACTTATATAACATTATTAACAATTATGAGATTTGTTTATTTTTTTTCACGTGACCCATCAACCCTCCAGCTTCTTGTGTTCTTCTGTGTGGGTATGTAGAGTAGAGTGTGTGTGTGTGTGTGTGTGTGTGTGTCAGGAAGAGAGAGAAAGGAGGAGGTGGATAAAAATCCACCTCATTCCATCACCACCTCTTTTCATTAGTGTAAAATTATTAATCAACAATTTGTATTTTTTTATTTGTTTAAGTTACAAACTGCTTTAAGGAACATAAGCTAAAACTATTTCCCATGCATGCTTTATCTCAGCGGCGTTCCCGAACCTTTTCCCGAGATTCCCGCTCGGGCGTGTGAGAGTGCCGCAGGATTAATCTCCGGCTTTTTTGTTAAAGTTCAACACCAGAGATGATTCATGAGTGCGAACGAATCTTATCGCATGCTTTAGATTAATCCGGTTCTGGAAAAGCGACTCTAAATGGAGCTGCTGTGACGAAAAAAGAGACGCGTGATGCTTCAAATCCGAACCAAAGCCTTCTCAGAAACGCGTTACAGATCTACGGCATGATCCGTGTGAGGTAAAAACTTTGATTTCCTGATTCACTGAACCAGAATCAGAGCCGATTCTGAATCTGAAGACGCATCGCGGATACAATGACTTTCCTGCGATAATCCACAATGTGTGTGTATGTGTGTGTGTGTGTTCATTTTCAGAGCACAGCATATTACACATCAATCAGAAGTCTCCCACAGCTCGAGGATTACTCCGTCCCATTACGATCCAGATCAGCGGATCATCAACATGTCGTCTACACACTACACAAAATCTTTAATCCCCACCCCTCGCTTTCTCAATTATACCGAATTAGCATCATACAGTATTAGTGTCACACTTCTATCACTATCAGCACTGCATCTAGTGACTGGGGTTTGGGTACTGTAGGAATCGAACCCAAAGCCATCTACGTGGCAAGCAAGAAACCTACAACTGAGCCATGGAAAATAGTTGTAAACCCTGAAGCTTAAAATTATGTTCTCAACATTTACCAAAATGTAATTTTAACTTTGCACTAAACAAACAAAAACATATTTTAATGTGAATTAGAAAATTCTATATTAAATATGGATTCTGTAAAAAGTGACCATATTAAAAACCTAGGACAAAAATTAATAAATACATAAATAAATGTATGTATTAAATTCTTGAGCAACATTTTAATTTCAGATTTGGAAATAAACTATTTATAAGCAAGTAATATGTAGGTTAAAGATTAAGGATTTATGCATTTGAACCTGTATTTATTTTGGTAGTGTGAAAGCATTAAATAATACATTAACATAAAATAAGCTTATAATTTAAAGCAAGCTAGCAATGTTTCTTCTCTTTTATTAAAAGCCCTCTGGGATTGGCTCCAGGCCCCGAGAGACCCTGTATATAGGATTAAGCGGTATAGATTATAAGTAAGTAAATAATAGTATATAAAACAATTCATTCATTGTATCCGCTATACTGCTTTGTCCTGTACAGGCTCTCGGGGGGCCAGGAGACTAACCTAGAGGACAACAAGCCTAATCAGAGTACCCTAAGGAAACCCACCAAGCACGCACCCTGGACCCTGGACCCTGGACCCGGACCCTGGTGGTCCTAACCGCTAAGCCACCGTGGTATATACCATGGTAAGCTTTTTATTGATTTTTATTTCTCTGCTTTATTCCTTCATCATGCATTTTATAACACGACTAACAAACACATGCACTACTTTCTTTTTTCCATTTTATTTTATTTTACACAACATACCAACACAGTAGATGTTGTCTTTCTGTACACTTATTCTTTTCTTTTTTCACTTCCGTGCCTTCAAATTAAGGCAATATCAATGTCACTGAAAAGAAAAAAAAAACTTTGATCTGTTTTTATTTTTTTTTCTCCTTAAAAAATATCACTTTAATAACACGTCCAGGTTTTTTTTTTTTTTTTTTTTTTTTTTGGAGTATCATGTTTTTTTTCTTCTTTGCTCTCTATCTCACTCTCCACACACAGGAAACGTTATTCCCTTTAAAGAAAGGTTAAGAAAGGCTTTTTTGTGTGAAATACTCCTCAGTCTGGTGAAACGCGGTCCTCAATCCGGCCGGAACTGCTCTTTTCTTTTCTTTTTTTTCCCCTCCCTTTTTTTTAATAGAAAGGCACTGACGTGTTTTATTTGTCAGCGCGATGAGCAGAAAGAGGAAGTTTCCTCAAGGCAAGCGAGCGTCCTGTTTCTCCACGGGCTTTCAGAGAAGCTGGATAAAAAAAAAATACAACAAAAAAAAAATTCAAATAATAAAAATACAAGTATTAAGAACAAGAAGGAAAAAGAACTGCAGAACTCACATGCAAATGTGTATACACACACACACACACACACACACACACACACACACACTTCGTAAGAATTCTACAGCATTTATGTGGTATGAGTTGGATTTTTATAACGGTGCTGTGAAGTTTTAAAGCTACAAGCGCTAACCGCTAATAACTGCCAACGTTACACACCAGCTGCATCATGAGAATTCTTACGAATTTTAAAAAATCAGCAACAACCACACACACCCACCCGCACATGTGATGTTGGACGCTAGCTAGTCATTCACACCGTGCTCTCTAAAATCCACTCTGAACTTGAATACACCCCTTTATCTAAGTCAGAATTATCCACGCTGGCTAGCATTCCGTTCATGGACACACTCCGCTTACACCGAGCGTTCCCGAGCTTGCCGGCGTAGCAGTGATGTTTGAAGTCTTCGTTTAGCGAGTACCTGCGCGGTGTAGCTCGCGTCCCCTCCACCGGCAGTGTGAGATATTTCGATACGGAAGGACGTGGTGGCGCCCTCCTCAGGATGGGAGTGTCCCTAAAGCGAGAAGGCAGCAAAGGGGCGGGGCTTGACGGGGGATCACAACGCAGAAGTGGCGTTTTGGAATTGTTGCGGTTGGTGTTGTGAGTCTCGGCACCGGGTGCCAGGTCAGTCTTCTCCTCCGGCTTCGGTGCTGGTCTCCGTTTCGGCTTGATGGATGCCGAAGATCCACCCGTGTCCCAGCTCTGGCTCACCACAGACGTCTCGGTGGAACAGTCAGGAAGAGAAGTCTCTGATGACTGAGTGAGGGAATCCGGAAATCCGGGTGCGGGGCATTTCTGGTAGTCGTCCCCACCCTCTGGAGCCACTGCTCCCTCTTTATTAGCTGATGGACTGACTGCGGGGGCGTCAGGCTGCACCCCAGTGGCGGCGGTCCCCTTGGCGCGGTCACCGCTCATGCACACCTTGTAGCGGATCATTAGAATGATGATGAAGACAAGGACGGAGGCCACGATGATGCCGCCAATGATCAGGATCATGGTTCCTCCAAGGAACTGCGACTGCATGAAGTGGCAGCGGAGGTATTCGGACTCGGTGGTGAACTGAATGCAGCCGACGACACGCGTGGCCGTCAGGGACGTGATGGCATCGTCGTAGATGGCGAGGACGCAGAGATCGTACTGTGTCCCGGCTGCCAGGTTGTTCACCAGGAAGTTTTTGCTCGTTGGTGGAATCATTCTGTGTGTGGGGAGAAAAAAATACATATACATAATTGGAGATTGGTAAATGCATCAATAACATCCTGCTAATAATATCATATAAGCATTAAGCATCAATCAGGAGCATTAAAACATATTATATACGTGTTTGCATGGGGGTGGGGGGATGGGGGGGGGGCTTCGGGGAATGCATAACAGTGTTTATCATCACTTATCACAAAATGTGATTGTTCTGTGATTTTGTTAAAAATGAAATGTGACACGATTAGCCATTCGATTAATTCTGACACTAATGATTGAGAACTCGGCTGCGTTCAGGTCTCATTAACAGAGCAAGACGATTAACGGCGAGCGACAGAACGCCGAAATGATTCCCGCTCCGTCTTCACTGACTCCACTCCAATCCCAAAGTCATTTTTCTTTACAATCTCCATCCACTCATTCAGCCTAACTCCTTTGCTAGCAGCTAAACCCATTTCCACCAAAAATGTGTGTATGTGTGTGTGTGTGTGTGTGTGTGTTCTGAATGCACAGGCGTCCTTTCAGTGCTTTGAATGAGGCGAGTGTGTGTCTCACTGAAGCAGAGACAGGTGGAGTGTGTGTGTGTGTATGTGTGTGTATGTGTGTGTGTGTGTGTGTGTGCATGTGGCTGCTCGATAAGAGACGGCATTGTTCGTTGTGTGAAGTGAAAAAGGCTTGGGGAGCGATAGCACAGTGACACAGGTACAGCAAGACTCAAGACTCTGCACTACTCTGCTTCAGAGACTACGTGAGCAAGAAAAACGTGAACAGAGACGTGACAGAGACGTGATAGATACATACGTTCAGTGAGGGTTAATAGTATATATGATTCTCACTTTTTAAGCCTTGGCATGATTTTGAACATTACTAGGATGACAAAAAGATACATTTGAGGTTGGGGTGGGGGATGATTGTTAACCCTCACACAACAGCTCATCCTCATGTCTTTTTTCCTCCTACACCACACTGATTACATTATGACTATAAATAGGTTTTATCTGTTTATAGCTATATTTCAGATGAAAAGTTAGCTTCCTGTTCTCACTTATGCTACAGCTTCAGCAACCCTCGTTCCCTCAGCAGGCTCTCGCTCTGTTTGTGTGTCCTGATTTTTATTAGTTTGTCATAACACAAAGTACTGACACTGGAGACTCCTTCCATAAATGTTAAAGGACATTCTTTCACATTCGTTATATTTAAGCCATAATTACTATCAATTTTATATTATGAATGGATAAATAAACAGAAATTGTATAAAATGTCTTATTTAAAACTTAAATAACTGAATATGCATTTTTTATTTAAATATTTCATTTTTAAAATTTTAGATTAAAACTGATTGTGGTATGTAGCTTTAACATATTACTATCTTTTCTGTGTCACTAAAGTAAAAGAAAATATAACTATAAAGTGGAACCTCGGATTGCGAGGAACACCCTTTGCGAGCATTCCGCAAGACGAGCAAAGATTTTTAATACATTTTGACTTGAAAAATGAGCAAGTCTTGGTTTATGAGTACCAAGTATCATGTTTCACACATGCGCTTTTGGTTTTGACGCCGAGCGTCACATGATCACAACTGAGCCAATGATTTTTCCCCTCTCTTGCACTGAGGAATTGTAGGTAATCGTCTCCGCTGCTGGGTCTTAGTGCTCCTCACTTACTGGTATAATCAACATCCGTGTGTGTACTGTTTACTATAACACTGTGACCATGTGTGTGCGCGTAAAATATCTTTTATTTTGTGTTTGTAAACGTGTGTGCACAGTGCATGTGTACTGTTTATTATAATACACGTGTGTGTGCACGTATAAAGCAAAAGAATGTCTTATTATTAAGCATAAAGATCCATTTTCACCTTCTCTGTATCAGCCATTTTTTTGGGCTGTGGAACAAATAATTTGAGTTTCCATTATTTCTTATGGGAAAATACGATTTTATTTATGAGTGTTTGGGAATATGAGCCTGCTTCCGGAATGAATTATGCTCGTAATCCAAGGTTCCATTGTAAATATAATTATTCGTATTTAATGAGTTTCACAATTTTTTCTTTTTGTTTAACATTTTTCAGCAAAATCTAAATTACTCTGCTCTTAACTTACACACACCGATCTATGAGTTAGTATGTGCAGCAAATGCTGTGGTTAGCATCAATAATTTATTAGCGAGCAAAATATTTACATCACTTTTATTAATATATGCTGCAATGAAATTTTATTATATTTAATTTATTCAATCAATAGTTAAAACAAATGAATGTATTGCTGATGCAATTTAAAGTGTGATATTTAACTATTAAATGTAGCATTTTGTAGTCAAATATATCTGTCTGGCATACCAGCAAATAAGGGCACGAATGATCTCATTATGAGGATGTTGGTCAATATCACCTAAAATGAATTTTAAAAAGAACGATAAATACTTAAATTATTGATAAACTTTACATGAATTTCCTAACTATGTGTAAATTACATAGATTTAATAATTGCACAGGCCAGTGACTGTGATTTAGATTTTTGTGCAGTTAATGGTGCAGCACCACTAAATATTATGATCAATTATATAATACTGTATATATACAGTCCCTGACAAAAGTCTTGTCGCTTATCTATTTTGTAGAAACACCTGCTATTAACCTGACTTTTAATTAATCAGTTGGTGTTAGAAAATCGCTCATATGAAAAGCTAAAACCCTCCCAAATGATGTTTAATGCACTGAAATAAATTAGTTTCACTGAAAAAAGATTTATCATTTAATCAAGACAGAAAGATCAAATTTTGGCAAGACAAAAGTTTTGTCGCCTATATAGAAATTGAACAAATTTACTATTACAAAAATAAATTTACTACATAATACAAATGTCATCAAATTAAGTACTGGTGCTGTGAGATCCAAATTTAATATCTTGTATGACTTCCATGAGCTTGAAGGACTGCATCCATGCGGTTTGGCAAGGATTCATACAATTTATTGATTAAGTCATCAGGAATAGCAAAGAAAGCAGTGTTGCATGCCTCCCAGAGTTCATCAATATTCTTTGGTTTCGTCTTCCATGCTTCCTCTTTCATCCTACCCCACATATGCTCAATGATGTTCATGTCTGGTGACTGGGTTGGCCAATCCTGGAGCATCTTGATATTCTTCGTCTTGAGGAACTTTGATGTGGAGATGGAAGTATGCGATGGAGCACCATCCTGCTGCAGAATTTGGCCTCTTTTATGGTTGGGAATATAAGAGGTAGCTAAGATTTCTTGGTATTTTAGACTATTGATGTTGCCTTCCACCCTGCAGATCTCTCACACACCCCCATACTGGATGTAACCCCAGACCATGATTTTTCCACCATCAAACTTCATCTGAAAAATCCACCTTCTGCCACTTTTCCAGCGTCCATCCTTTTAGCAGGCTATGGGCCTTGGCAAATGCCATACTGTTTTTCAATTGTCTTTTGTTTAGTGCTGACTTCTGGGCACTGATTCGACCATGGAGGCCATTTCGAGACAGAGTCCGACAAACTGTTCTGGTTGACACAGGGACTTCAGGTGACGAGGTCTCATGGAGCTCTGCTGCAGTGGAAAATGGCCTTGGATTTTTGAGCCAACTTCTCGAGCAGTTGTCTTGCGGGGTCTGCCTGACCTGGGCTTGTCAAAAACATCTCCAGTCTTTTAAAATCTTTTTTTTTTTATCCTCTGTACTTGACGCTGAGACACATTGAAGGTGTCTGCCACATCAGCAGTGGATCTAGTCTTCAGCCTCTTGATAATCAACACTTTAGTCTCAGGGTGAATCTTAGGCATGTTTTGCAGAGGTCTAGTCGCAGTTGATGTGAAGGTCTGGTGTAATGGAGTTCTTTTTATACACACCTGAGACCTAATTGATCCATTATTAGTCACCGGTGAAGCTCATATGACATGGCGACAACACTTATGTCTTTGCAAAAGTTGACTCAATGGGCTTTACCAAGCTGTGAATATTTGAATACTTTTTGACAGTTTCGTTTTGCACTGAAACATTATTACAAAAGCTGGTGGGATTAAAATGAGCCATTTCTTGTAAAAAAAATCTTGATTAGAAATATATTTCAGCGGCACTTCAGGTCATTTTGTCCACAAGCGACAAGACTTTTGTCAGGGACTGTATATATATATATATATATATATATATATATATATTCTAAGGAATTATGAAAATGAGAATCTGGTATTTGGTCAGCATGAAAGGATTATTTTACATTTAAAAATATGTCTAAAATACAGTTTGCGCCAAAATATACAATACTGAGCATGTGCATTTGTCGATGACGCATAACTCCAGACGCACGTGTTCCCAGTAGTGAAAAGGAAGTTGTATTGTGCATGTTACGCATTGTTGTTGGAAATGGGTCTCTCGACAGAAGAAAAAGTATTCAAAGTTCTTAATAATCATAGTTCATAGTATTATTTCTGCTCATACAGAAGTGGTCATGAATGGGAGGTAAGTGTAGCTAAAAAAGGTGGCAGAACAATTTAGAGAAAGACGATGTACCAAGTAACGCAGTTATGCTTAAATTTTGTAACGAAATTTCGCTATTCTGATATTGTACTGTGTCAAACTTGTTTAAACGATATGAACACTGTCTAGAGCGAGACGGAACACACTGTGGTAAATCAACACGCTTATAGTGTGTATGTTAGTTTCTTTCTAAATAAAACTCACAGATGACAACAAGGTAATATTGCTCGTCTTTTCATTTCAGTACTGTATATTTTGCCGCATACTGTACAAGGGGTGTTCAAGTCAAAGTGGAACTTTTGATTATGCAGAATAACAGAACACAGTTATGAGAGTACATCTCATCTTTATCCTTTGTATCTTTATTTTATAACTCCCCTGCCACACTAATGCACATATGCTGGTGTTTCACTAGTGCTTGAATACCATCATGGTAGATTTCTCAGTACAACAGAACCATGATCGGACTGCCGGCTTCATGTTTGAAACACTGGGCTCCTACGAACTCCTTACGGCTCAAATGTGTGGACATGTCTTTAAACGCAGTCAGGACCGTACGGGGGATGTGGCAATAACTCCCAGCCGAGTTTCTGCAATGTGGTGGGTGATTGTGTGTGCAGTTCTCACAGGCTGGCAAAAAGTTACAAAGATTGATTTTTAAAGATTGCTGAATGTTCGCAGGGACATCTGCAGTGGGCTCTGAGCCACCTTGGCTGAGATCATCATTCACAGATATACAGGTATGTCCTTCTTTAAAACGTTTGCACCACTCAGATGTTTTCCTGCAGCTAAGCGTCTCATCACTGTACTGTCCATGACGTCCTCTGTGAACGGCCCTCGTATATTACATTATATGTAATACATTTATTAATTGAATAATAATTAACAAATAATAATTACTTAATTATTAATAACTCATAATAAATTCATCTTTTTTTTTTATTTAACCAGGGGCTTTCAACATTAATACATTAACACCCATGCAAGGTGTTAAAATATGCAAATTAATGTAAATTCATTCAGAAATTAAGAATCAGAAATCATAAAGATACAAACAGAAACAGTTCTGTTAACAGTTCTACAATCAGGGGCTTTTAGACTGGACCAGTTCTGCATTTCTTAACCCTTCTCAGAGCTGTTTCTCTTAGCAGGGCGTGTCCAAGCAGCACATACTGCATCACACTGAGGAATTACAGAGGCACTAGTGACCTCATCCCACTACCGCCAAGAGCCATACTCATCAACCATTATACGTCATCGCTGATAAGTGGTGCATTCACTCGTTTGCATGCACTGCTAAAGAGAATTGAGCAAAGCAATGTGTGTGTGTGTGTGTGTGTGTGTGTGTGTGTCAATGCAATATTTTCACAACAATATAAAGGTTAATGTCTTAAAAATGGATCACTTTTTCTCTTATTCTCTAGGTATGCAGAATTCTCTACTAGGACTCTAAAGGAAGATGAGTGAATCAGTGGCTCGTGTGACCTGTAATACACCAGACGCAGGTTCTGAAGCTGTGCGGAGATTTCTGACAGATCACGTACATCTTTTTCAGATGATTTTTAATCACAGTGACCCCTCTCTCTCTCTCTCTCATCCCCTCCCCTCTTGCAGACTGCTAGACTCCTCTCTCTCTCTCTCTTTCTCTCTCTCTCTCTCTCTTCTCGTTCCCTTCATTCCAGCTCCTGAACTCAAAGCGGAAATCTGAGCTCCGTTATCGATTCATGTTGACCGTCTAATCCTTTCACTTCAGCTCCCCGAACAGCAGCGCAGCAGATACTGAGGTTTATTTATTTTTTTGCCTCATCATCACTCTGATGATCCGTTGAATCTTTCTTATTGAAACGACTCTTTTCAGAGAGTCAGTTAGAAGGATTTCTATTTTCCCCAATTTAAACAAACCGAGTGCAATGTTCCTTGTCAGTCATGTTTGATACTGTTAGGCTAAATAATGCAGCAACAGATAAGGGAAGCTTATGATCGCCAGTGTAGATTCGCCAGATGTACACAGATTACACCGTATTTACAGTTTAAAATGATAAAAACACTTGTTCTTAGACAAATACCACGGAAATTTCTAATATAAACAATCAAAAACAAATTCACATATAAAAACAATATTATCTTTTTATTTCTGATCGGAATTTTTAAACAGATTACTGTAAAGCACACACACACACACACACACACACACACACACACACACACACACAGATTACAAATTATAAACACTCATATTCCTAAACATATATATATAATATATATAATTTCTATTTTTTGTATAAACAATAACAAAACAAATATTCTCATACAAAACTATATTGCCTAGGCGCATTTTATTCTTACGATTTATGATTAGACTTTTTTTTTAATGAATTGTTGTCAAACACACAAACACAGAGATTAAACAGAGATTCATTTCCCGAAACAAAGAATAAAATCTAATCCCTACACGCTCCAACAGCTTTTTGCTCTGCCTCATGAACACACTCTGCCTCTCTCGGTGTACACACCTGGGTCACAGAGGCAAAAAAAAATGTTTTTTATGTTTCATTACCAGATAAATAATAATGAGAAAAGAAGGAGAAGAAATAAACTTATGATAATAATAAAGTCTAGTCCAAACAACCAGTCTAGCACTAGGTTCTACGCATAATTGTGCCGCATGATTGTGCAATACCACAGGCACATATGACCCCATGATTTTATAGTCTGTTTCAGTTGTTTTTATTAGTATAAAATAATAATATGAGTATTTTTGTAAGTTCTATATATATTTAATACAGATATTTAATAGTAATTTCCTCCAGATACTTAGACATATCTAATAAAGATGTCACTCCTCTCAACATGGCAAAGAAACAGCCCCGAATCTGGGAGCCCGACTCCTGACTTTCATCAGCAGAACGTTCTCTGGTGCACTAATGGAACTGATCGAGGGCTTTTTTCCCCTTCCAGACAGGCTGATGGTTATTGCACTCAGAGACGGCGCTCTCAATGCAATTATCAGCAGCCCCATGCCACGCCGAAAAGCACTTAAAGACTCGCGATGATGTGCTTTTTTTCTTTTAGCAGAGACTGAAAATCCTCAGCTTTTACAAGAAAACACAAAAACTGTGCTCTTAAAGAATCAGCCACATCCTGGCGGCCGTGAGCCCAGGTTACCTCTTTATTTTTTAATAATTGCTCAATTTTTCATCAGTGTAGGATTTTTAAAAAGAAAGTGCACACAGGGCAGGTAAAAGCCTTCGCTCTGCTCTGATCCTGGAGAAAAAAAAACAGAAAAGCTGTCAATCTTTCTGGGTGGGAGGGGCAGAGTTACTGTCAGATGCCAATCAGAGCCACAATAGCCAATCAGAGGCTTGGATATGCCCGCGTGAGGAAAGATACAGAGAACATGAGAGGGTGTTATTTCTGATGGTTATCTGATGGCAAAATGACCAAAATGAGGGAAACGTAACATGGGGTAAGGAAAAAAAACAAAAATACTGAACCAGTAAAAATGATATAGAATAATACAAACATACATAAGGATTATTATAATAACATATAGTAAAGAAGTAATAAATAAACACTCAAAACAAGAATAATTAATACAAATAAAGAATTGATGGAATGATTAATGTGAAATGATCATATACACTGACCGGCCAAAAAAAAAAAAGTCACTCCCTGAATTTAACGAAGCAAATAATTAAGAGCTTTCTGCTGGATGATTACTGTAGTGATTCATATGGTCCAGCTGTTAACAAGTTATTGTTAACTTGATGCAGTGAGTAGCTTCTGATTTTAACTTTCATTTTCATGTCAGAAGACCTGTGGTCATGGCAAAGATGTTACTCTTTCAGAAGGGTCAGATTATTGTCCTGCATCGAGAAAAGAAAACAACTAGGGACATTGTTGAAACTATTAAAAGTAGGTTAAGAACTTTCCAACACATTAATAAAACCTGAAAGGATAGTGATGAACCGTCAACTTCGAGGACGAAATGTGGTTGTAAAAACATCCTGAATGAGGGTGATGGGAGATCACCCAAATGCTTCCAAATGAAATCAAAATACAGTAGAACAAACAACAGGAGAACTCACAGCTACGCGATGGCGCAAAAGTTACTGATCACTTGCAAATTTCTTTCTTTTTGTTTAGTGCTGTATTTTATACATTCTACAACAATACTGGCGATTTCAAAATTATGAACTAACACATGGAATTAGGTAACTATGTAACAACAACAACAACAACAACAACAGTCAGTTGTTATTTTAAGACACGAGGGGTCGGCTGTTCTGGAACAGTACTTGCAAGAACAGTATTGTCAAGTACTGTACATTTGCAAAACCCATCAAGCACCATGATGAAACTGACTTGATTCCTTTCCTTTTTTTGGCAGTATAAGCAAAATACAAAAAAAAATATTACAAACATTGCCAAACAAACGAATAAATAAATGAATGAACTAATTAACTAATTAAAAAATATCAATAACTAATTAAAAAATATTAATTGGTAAATGAGCAAACAAACGGAGCAACAATGTACTCTGGAATGAATGAAAAACAAACAAATAAATAAATAAATAAATAAATGTAACATGAAAAATACAAAAAGAAATAAAAATACATTTGAAGAAATGAATTCAAAATAAAAGCAAAATAAATATTGATCATTAAAAATACAAAAATGAGCAATAATACAAATATTGCTAATCAAACAATCGAATGGATCAATAAAAGAATGGATTAATTAAACAGTGGCATTACAGTGCAATAGTTTCCTTGCTTTCAAGGAAGTAAACTTTGTATCTGTGAGGTGTGAATTGACTGTGGATGTTCCTCATGGCTCTGTTCACCATCTCCTCCTCCTCCTCCTCCTCCATGCTGTTGTTTTGGTGCACAATGGCTGTTTGTTTTTCCCAAACTGATTATAACTGATTATTTGATGAAATGCAGAACACACGCAACAATGAATATGCATGCGTTTCTGTTCAGTGTGCTTAACCTCGTCAAGTGTCCTTGGGCTTTTAGATAAAAGCATTTATTGCTAATATTATTATTTATGAGCAACAGATGGCATTTAGTGTGAAATACAGCACATAGTGATCTCCATGAGCTTTGTTTATTATATTATTTACTTTTTACATCTTAATTATTGCTGCTGCTGTTCTTTATTATTTTCAGCTTTTTTTTTTCCATAAGACTGCTCATTTCCTGCAGAGCAAAACTGTTTAGGTCAGGGGAGTTATAAGCTGGGTATGAAATCTAATGAGGAAGAACTAAGGTTAAAGCTAAATCGGGTTCAATTACCCCTAAGTCGCTTAACAATGAAGATGAGCCACGCTCATTAAGCTAATTGCTATTATTGGCCTCCGTCTAATTAAAAGTTAGCAGACTCAAATAAGTGTTTGTAGCCGTACAGCGAGGTATAGACGCCTCCATTAGTGGGGACTGGGATGTTTCAGCTAGCAAAATCTAACACGGTAGTGTGCTTAGCTAATTCTTTCTTTTCTGTATTGTATTACTGACAATGATGTGAATCTAAAACTTGAAACTGAAAATCTTAATATACAAGGGCTGTTCAAGTCAAACTGGGAACACAATTAAGGGAATAAATACTAGCGTTAACTATTGTGTTGGTGAATGATCGTGTGAACAGTTCCCACAGACAGATGTGTCTTTTCCGCAAGGTGGAAACAAGTTACCAGCCCATTTTCATGAATCAAGTGTTCCAGTCCCTGAATGACTGCAGTGGCCTCCGAGTCACTTCAGCTGGGATCATCATTCTTTAAAATGTTTGCCCCATTCAAATGGTTTATGTTTTACTGCAGCTAAGAGCCTCATCAGTGTTCTGGGCTTGAAGTGTCAATCACTTTCACCAGAAATTTCATCACAAGTCCCGGTTTGACTTGCACTAGTCCATGGGCTTCTCTAATCCTTCGCTTATAACATTAAGTGTGAAGTGCATTGAATGGAGGTGGAGCGAATGCTATAGAATAAACTCCCCAGAGTTGACTTAACACTTTCAGAGTTCATTTAATTCCAACTGGTCGTTTAGAAACACGGAAGGGTGGTAATTTGACACTTTTGGTGTTAAACACAGTTGTGTATCATCATCTCTTTTCCATATCGTCCAACTTGCTTTTTGAAAATTATGTAAAATGTCAAGATCCAAGACCAAACGTATAAGCTACGTGTGCGTAAGTTAAACTTTATTCAACATGACATTTCATTGTATTTAAAAGCTGAATGCAACCATTAGAAATGTATTTATTACATACAGCTTTACAGTGCTATTCAAAAGTAAGACAAGAGTCACACACAGGCATAGGGTCTCTAACCTAAGTTTGAAGTAACCACGCAGAAATTAATGTTTTGGTTGTAAATTCACACAACATATTCACTTCATAACCATGACACCCTATATTCATTAATATTATTGAAGGTATGAACAGATAATAATGAAATGATTCACTTTGGACAGTTGTAATTATGAACATCTGGAGCATTGAACCATACACAGGTGATTTTCATAAACTACAAAGGAAATCTCGGCAAATAGACGTTTCAGAAACTGACTTTGACTGGTATATGAGGAACGTTATTTATTGGCATAAATATTGGAGTAATATTGAATTTGGTACAATACCAAACAAATGGTAAGTCATGAATCGAGATTTCTGGACACATCAGATATTCAGCCTAAAGCTGGGCGACAAAACTCATTTGAATCAGCATAGTGATAAAATTCATGTTAATAGTAATGATATTGTTTTTGACATTTTTACTCGATATGGATAGAGACAACAGCCAATCATACAGCAAATGTCATCGGACGACAACAGGCAATCAGTGTTCAATTTTTGGTTTGCTTGTCAAAAGATTTGCCCTTTTCCTACCCAAAGAAATGGGCAAATAAACCCAAAGAAACCACTGGAAAGGTTGAAAACCAGAAAAAGAATGAGTGGAGCCGTCGAGGGGTGTGAATGAGATGCTGAAACTCGAATTGCAGTGTCCTCTGAAGCTGAGAAAATTGTGGAGGCAACAGCATGACAATTATAAGGAAATGGTTTAGATATCCTAAAGCAGTGGTCTCCAACCTTTTTGCACCAAGAACCAGTTTTATGGAAGTTAATTTTCCATGGACTGGCCAACGCATATCCGTAACAAATTATAATAAAGTGTGACAAGACGGTCCCATTCAGGAGTGATGAGAGACAATGACACCAAAGTATGTTTCTTATGTCCACTCTGCTCAGTAATTGTGTTTTTGCTGCGGTCACTGCAGACAGCCCCCGTTTCACAAAGAGGGTCGTCTGTTCGTTTGTGGCGATCTCAGAAAATTCTGCCTTGATTTTAATCTAGAACGTCGTTAGAGTCAAAGTTGTCTCAAACATGCTTCAATTATAAAGAGTGAGCTTGGAACATGTGAATCACCTGTTTAAATAAACCATTAGAATGTAAATGCAGCTTTCTTGTTGTTCGCAGTCTCAGAGTCACATCTGCTGTCTGACCATTTGTGTATTTTCCATTTTTCAAAGAAGATTGCAAATAGAAGTTTGTTTTTAATAATTTTAGCTGGAGTTAACTTGTAACATAAGTTAAATTTTATCGGGCATCAAAACAGAAACAGAGAGAAGTGTGAAGAAGAAGTAAAGACAGTGAATGGGAGGGGATCTGATAATTTGCCATAATAAAACACTTCAGACTCCAATACTCAATAATATTTAAATATATATATACACAGTACAGACCAAAATTTTGGACACACCTTCTCATTCACAGAGTTTGAATTTGTATTATGGCAAGAAAACAGCAGCTAAGTAAAGAAAAACGAGTGGCCATCATTACTTTAAGAAATGAAGGTCAGTCAGTCTGAAAAATTAGGAAAACTTTGTCCCCAAGTGCAGTCACAAAAACCATCAAGCGCTACAAAGAAACTGGCTCACATGCGGACCGGCCCAGGAAAGGAAGACCAAGAGTCACCACTGCTGCGGAGGATAAGTTCATCCGAGTCACCAGCCTCAGAAATCGCAGGTTAACAGCAGCTCAGATCAGAGAGCAGGTCAATGCCACACAGAGTTCTAGCAGCAGACACGTCTCTAGAACAACTGTTAAGAGGAGACTGTGTGAATCAGGCCTTCATGGTAGAATATCTGCTAGGAAACTACTGCTAAGGACAGGCAACAAGCAGAAGAGACGCGTTTGGGCTAAAGAACACAATAAAGAACACAATAAAGAAAACTCTTTGAATGAGAAGATGTGTCCAAACTTTTGGTCTGTACTATATATATATATTTTTTATTATTTGGTCCGGTACTAAATCAACCACAGCTTGGCACCAGTCCACAGTCCGGTGGTTGGGGACCACATTCGCGCGATGAAGCACGAATAAAGACTGTATGTACCGGACAACAAGTATGATGCAGAGGTGTGTGTGTGTATAAACGCAAATTCCCAGATAGCCCGGTAGCCTGTTCCCAGAGGGTTAGTGTTATAGCTGTAGATAATCTTATATATCCATGTAAAGGAATAAGAAAACATTAGTAACATTATGACATTATCATGGGGGACACAGTATAAAACCTTCCCTATTGAAAAAAATAAAAAAATGTGTGCAGTGCACACAGACTGATTGCAGATGTTTTTTTAATCTGGAACCGGAACTGTGTTATTGACGTCGTCAGTGCTAGTTAGCTAGCAAGCACTTGTGAGGTGGCTTGTTGTTTTAATCATTGTTTAATAAATGTTACATCATCAGAAACTTTTCCCCTCTCTAGCTGTTACAAAAAAACATTTTGCTGCCTTTACATGTTTATTAGTTAACATAAGCTAGCAACACAGTTATATTTAGTGTGCTCCTGAAGGTCACTGGTATCTTCTTTTTCATTTTCCTTAATGCATGAGCTGAGGTTCATCAATCAACCATCACATCTTAAAGTTTAATATGGAAACACTGACCAGTCTATTACCAGTTATCTTGCATGACATATACTTTCCTGATGCTTTGACCTTCAAGCACATCAAGCCCAAATGTATGCTTCTTGTTTCTTCTCAGATAAAGAAAAAAGTAGCCAAATTATCCCCAAAACTTTTTGAAAGTGGCCTGTCCGGCTTAGGGGGGAAAATGCCTTGTGTTTTAAACACTGACATGTAAGACTACTCTTGCATATTTAACTGGAACAATTAGGTCTTTGAAAATCTTCAGAGAAAATCAGAGGGAGGAGACTTTATTTACAATGATTAATCACAGAAGTGAATATCAGCCAGGGTCTCTGCCTCCATACTCTCAAAACTCAACTTGAAGTTGAGCACTCGTTGAGCAAACGTTTCAGACAAGTGTGCATAGCTTTATTTGTTGCAAGTTTAGAGACAGGTGGCTTTGTGGTTAGCCCTGTCGCCTTGCATCTCCAGAGTCCAGGTTAGATTCCCGGCCTCTGTGTGCATGAAGTTTGAATGTTCTCCCCTTGCTTGGTGGGTTTCCTCCTGGTACTCAGGCTTTCTCCCACAGTCCAAGACATGCAGATTAGGCTAACTGGCATTCCCCAAATTGCCTGTGGAGTGTGAGTGTGTGTACCCTGCAATGGATTGGCACCCCACCCAGGGTGTACCCCGCGTCATGCCCTAAATCTCCTTAGATAGGCCACAGGGCCCCCGCAACCTTGTATACAGGATAAAGCATGTATAGACAATGGGTGAGTGAGGGGTTTGAGACAGGCACATGCACTTGTGGAGTTTCACGGTAAATGCAGGTACCCTCAACTCTTGACAGTAATGTAATGCCATAGTATGAGTGTATAAGTGTGGATGGAGAAGTGGTTATATATAGTATACCCTGCACTACACCACTGGTAGTCATCAAAGCTTTTAGGTTTATTTATATTGTTTACAAGGGAAGCGAGCTTGCAGTCATTTTATTATTATAACACATTTGAGTAGAACACAGAATTCTATCACTTCATGCTAAACTCCTGAGTTCATGTCACTTGCTCATTTACTCACTTACTCATCATCTATTCCGCTTAATCCTGTTTACAGGGTCGTGGGGGGGCTGGAGCCTATCCTAGAAGACTTAGGGCAGGGGTACCCTGGACAGGGTGCCAATCCATCACAGAGAACACACACATACACACATTCATGCTGCTGGCAGTTTGGGGACACAAATTAGCCTAATCTGCATGTTTTTGGACTGTGGGAGGAAGCCAGAGTACTCGGAGAAAATCGACCAAGCACAGGGAGCAACATGCAAACTCAAAACACACAAAGGCAGGAATCGACCCTGGCTAGGAATTAAACCCAGACCATGGAGGTGCAAGGTGACAGTACTAATCACTAAGCCATTTTACCACGACTTAATGAACAAAATGAGGTGTGTTCACTGTTATCATCTGATATATGTGTCGTTGTCCTAACAGTCAATAAAACGATTTTGAATTAAGAACAGTATGAGCTTACCTGTAAACAAGAGAGTCATCATAGGTGCCATTGTACTGGATCTGAAACATGCGAATTCCGGGAATATTCCTTTGGAAGTTAAATTTAATGAGCGCTGTGGAAGAAGTGGCCTCGGCTATCACCACACGTTTATCTGAGCTCGCTTTGGAGTCTGCAGTGTGGTTGCTTCCATTGGCTCCAGTTCTACTAGAGGTGGAAATATCTGACGAGCCCGGATCTGGCTCCTGGATGTTATTGGTGCTGTTGCTGATGTACGGAAGCTTGATAATGACAAGCTCGATGGTTTGGTGGGCCTCACCAGCTGGGTTAGAAGAGATACAAGTAAAGGATCCGGTATCTTTCACCGTGCTTATCAAGATATCCAAGGTCCCATTATTGTAAACGATGGTGCGTGAGGAGTTTGATACCAACTTGCCATCAGGTGATATCCAGTGGATCACAGGTTCAGGATCTCCTCTCGCTTTGCATCGAAGAGTTATACGTTGACCCTCGAGCACCCTCATCTCTTGTGAGTGCCTCGTGATAAGGGGTGGCTCACACAGGAATTCCTCTTCCGGAATAGACCAGAAATATCGTCCAGTTAGGTGAGGCGGAGTTGCGCAAGTCTCCAAATCGTCCTCACGACTTAACCTGCGAAGCCAGAGCAGCTCGCAATTGCAGTGCAAAGGATTTCCACCAAAACTGAGGGCAAAGGATGAAGAAGTAAGTACTCCAGATGTTGCTAGAACCTGTGCCCTTTGGAAAAGAGGATCCGGTGGAAGCTTCTGGAGCTTGTTGGAGGTCACATCCAGTCTGTTGAGTTTTTGTAACAGAGAAAAAGTGCCTTCTGGAATATAATCAATCATATTGTGGTCCAAGCTAAGTGTATGAAGGCTGATCATCTTCTGAATTGCCTCCCAAGGTATCGTTTCAAGGTTGTTATAGGACAAATCCAACTCTTCCAGGGCCAGAAGGTCATTAAAAGCTCCCAGATGGATATGAGTCAACTGATTGTTGTTGAGAATCAAATGATGCAACTTGGACATTCCGCTAAATGTGTCATTCCCTATGCGAGTCAGCCTGTTATGGTTCAAGTGCAATGCGCGAAGGTTTTCCAAGTCTGCGAACGCATGAGGTGTAATGTAACTTATAGTATTCCTTGACAGGGTGAGGTCTACGAGCCTGGTCATGTTGGCGAAGTCTTTCCGTTTGACGCTTGTTACAAAGTTGTCTGCGAGCCGTAGCTCCACCGTGTGCCGGTCGATGTTGGGTGGCACGAACAGAAGCCCTTTTTTGGCGCAAAGTGTTGCAAGGTTGGGGGATAAAATCTGGCAAACGCAGCGCTTTGGACAGATCTGGGCCTTCACTGCCATTCCAATGACCAACAGGCAAACGAGCAGCTTTTCCATTGTAAAGAGGGTTCGGACACCTGCAAAACAAAACAGACGTGGTTCATCACACACTGTATCATATTTGCATTTTTTTTTTGTATGTAAAAATAAACCTGAGAAATGTTCCAAGTTTATCTACTCATGTGGTGAACCAAAACAAACAAGAAAGGCGATCCAATTATAACCAATCTGACCATCAGGACAAGTTCTCCCAGTACTTTTTTGGAGACCTGTATATTTCCTGCATCCTTTCCATTAATTTTCTGCTCCAAAAATCAACCAACTTTTATCCATTCCATGCTCATTTACACTACACTCCCAGTGACCCAGAAGTGTAGAATTAACTTATACTGTATAATGAGATTGTGAAGATAGTTCCTGGATGGACACCTGAGCTCCTGAATAAACAGCTAGAGTGTTTGCGTAAAGCTAATGATGGTTAAACGAATAATGTTTTATTTATAGATTTGCTCCAGCTCACTTCATAACTCAATATGGAAACAGAAAAAAGTGAGAATGTACATTCAAAGCCGAGTTTTCTCGCGATTACTTTTTCGTGTTAGTTGTTTCCATTCTTGACCATTTCCAGTCGACTCACGTTTACTTCTCTGCTCGCCCCCCTTTTTTGGATTTACACATCACTGACTGACTTATTGGTTTTGAACTCTCGCATCGGCTCACAATTATGTCTCTGCTCGACCCCCTATTTTGGATTCACGTACCACTGGCCGATTTACTGGTTTTGATCTTTCGTATCGACTCCCTATCATGCCTCTAGGATTTTCTCCCGAAATACAGAAGTGTTCAACAGCCAGCGCACAGATCCCCACTCTGAGGACCGCCTCTGAGCCATGTTCCCTTTTGGTGTTGTAAACCTGCATTTAGTTCCTTTTCCTCCACCCATCCTCATCTCAGCCCCCGTCTGACAGCATGTTGAGTTATTGTTAGAGCACAGTAAATCTGTACTGCTATACCATACAGTACAATACAGTATATCCAATTTTCATTTCTATGGTATTGTCTCTTGAGAACATATAATAAAGTGGTTGCTGAAATGTGAGGAGTGGTGTACTCACTTTTGTGAGATACTATATATACTGTATATATACTGTTTATATATATATATATGTGTGTGTATGTACTATTTAAGTGAATGTGATATGAGACTATGAAACTAAAGCCAGGTTAAAAACCAAAAGAAGCTTCTTCTCATCCTAAGAGTTCTAGATACAACTGAAGACCCTGTAGTTGATCTCCATTAGCAATAATTGCAGCAAGTATGTTGTAATGTAGGAATTCAACGTAAAAACACACTGAACCTGGTAAGCAACAGTCGTTTCTTTTTCTTTTTTCTTACTCAGGAATCACGACTAACTACACTGATTACATCTGAGATGAAAGATCTCGGCTCATCGACCTGTTCCCTATGAGGAACATTATCCACTCACTCCATCTCACTCAGACTCGTATTTAATTTATACTGTTTCATAGATATTTATAAGTATCGTAGTATTTGTCTGGCTCTGACACACCTCTCAGCATGACTCATGATCCTGTGCGAGCACACACACAATCTCACTCACACACACACACACAGTCTCAGATCACCCTTACTGCCTTTTGTGTTTAAGACAGAGAGCTTTCATAACACCTGCAGATGTGAAGAACATCGCTGAGACTGGTTGTGCCACCCTTGGCAACAACAACTGCAATCAAGCATTGGCAATAACTGGCAATGAGTCTTTCAAATCACTTTGGAGGAATTTTGGCAGTGAAGAGTTTTCAAGCATGAATTTCCTTTTTAAGGATCCCAATTTGATTCAAGTCTACACTTTGACTAGGCCACTCCAAAACCAGGTTATGTTAGAATAATATGAAAATTAGTTTGATGATCTCAATCATTTAAGTGTGACAAATGTGCAAAATAATTTGTGATGAGTTTACAGAGGAACATTTCAAATGTCATGATTTCTGTCAGGAAAAAGTTAACTTTTGTGTGAATCTGAGACAAACATATTGGCAAAATATTTTTTCACATTTATGAAAAAATATCAGCACCCAACAGTCAGTACTTAGATATCGTCCATTCTATCCAGGCCTGTCCAGGATTCTATCTATCCAGGCCTGTTTTTGGACTTTGAAATGCACTAAAATTTTTAAATGTTACCATGAAGTGTGGGACTGAAGGTATGAGATTGCGTTTATTAAGTAGGTTTCAACTGCACACTCATGAGTGTCAGAACTACTAAGAACTACAACTCCCAACACCAATGTCCGGTGGTTGCGAAGTATACGCCCCCTGTGATTAGCTCCAGAGTCGTTACCAAGCCTTTTGTGAATACCTGCCTTTTGATATTGACTCTGTTTGTGTTTTCGTTTTCGAGTTTAGCCTAATCCCGTTCATGCCCGAAGCACACCGCCTGACCCTTGCCTGTTTAAGCGACTATCGACTTTGGATTCTCTGAACTGGTTTGTTTGATTTGTTCAGAAATAAACAATATCTTAACTGCACCTGCGTTCTCCGAATTTGTATCCCTGACAGAATACTTCGCCTTCATGGACGCAGCAGGAGATATTAACGTACGAGAGGCACTTGTGAGCCATGCCAGAGTTCTGAATGAGCTCAGACAGGACGTTGCACAAATCCGAATGGAGATGGTACAACTCCAGCAGAACTTTGAACGGCTGCAGCAAGTGGTGGATCAACTTACCAACAAAATGTCGTCCCGCGCTGATCCTCCTACAGCGGTACCTCCAATCATCGGAGCTCAAAATCCAGTCCTGCTGGCTCGCCCGGAAAAATATGCCGGTGATCCAGGTGATTGTCAAGGTTTTATTCTGCAATGCTCACTGTATTTTGCCGGTCAAGATAACGTCACCGAAAAGGGAAAAATCGCTCAATTCATAAACATGCTCACCGGAAAAGCCCTGAAATGGGCAACCGCCGTGTGGAATAAAGGTGATGAAAGCACGAATTCATTCAAACACTTCCTGGATATGTTTAAAAGAGTGTTTGATCATTCGCCGGAAGGGAAGGAAGTAAGTGAGCACTTGCTTAATATGCAACAAGGAAAGCAGAGCGTGGCCGAATACGCTCTGAACTTCCGCACTCTGGCCGCGGGCAGCGAATGGAATGAACCCGCGCTAAAAGGCTTGTAGAGACGATAACATCTCCTTAGACGAGCTCATTGATTTAACCATTAAACTTGACGATCAAGAAAATCATACTCCAGCAAGACCACGGATTTCCCAACACTGTCTCAATGTGCAAGAAACGATGTTTGCTCCAACCCACCCTCAAGGTGGCCTCCACCTCCATTGAAAGCCCAGAACCGTCCACAAAGCATGTCATTCCCAAAGAATATATAATGTTCAGTGATGTATTCAGCAAGACCAAAGCCAGTCACCTCCCACCCCATCGACCCTATGACTGCGCTATTGAACTTCTTGAAGGTGCTCCTCTCCCACGAGGCAGGATCTATCCTCTGTCGCAGAAGTAATGGAAGAATACATCACTGAAGCACTGCAACAAGGATACATCCGTCCGTCCACATCTCCTGTTTCATCCAGTTTCTTCTTTGTGGAAAAAAAAAGGGGGGGGGGGGCTCAGACCATGCATCGATTATCGCGAGCTCAACAAGGTATCATTTAAGTACAAGTACCCCCTACCTTTAGTGCCTACAGCTCTGGAACAACTTTGAGAAGCAATTTTTTTTTTCAAAACTAGACCTGCGCAGTGTCTAAAACCTGATTAGAATTCACGAAGGAGATGAATGGAAAACTGCTTTTAGCACCACATCAGGACATTATGAGAACTGCGTGATGCCATATGGACTATCCTCAGCCCCTGCCGTATTTCAGAACTTCATTAGCGATGTACTCCGAGAAATGTTGGGAAAATATGTCATAGCATACATTGACGACATCTTAATCTACTCACCAGGCTGGAACAGCCACATTACACATGTGAAAAAGGTGCTAACCTGTCTGAGAAATAATCATTTATATGTCAAAGAGGAGAAGTGTGAATTCCATGTTAAGGAAATTACATTTTTAGCCTATGTTATTGGCCAGGAGGGAGTACAGATAGATCAAGAAAAGGTTTCTGCCGTAAAGGACTGGCCCAACCCAACATCCATAAAAGAACTACAACGTTTCCTGGGGTTTGCAAATTTCTACCGAAGGTTTATCAGAAATTTCAGCCATATCGCAGCACCTCTCACGACCCTGTTAAAGGGAAAATCCAGAAACCTGAAGTGGAACTCGGCAGCACAGCAATCCTTTTTGCACCTCAAGGAAGCCTTCACATTAGCACCTATACTAAAGCATCCCGATCCTTCAAGACCTTTCTCTGTGGAAGTAGACGCCTCAGAAACCGGCATAGGAGCGATATTGTCACAGAGATTTGGTATTAAACCAAAGCTACACCCCATAGGGTTCATGTCAAAGAAACTAACACCAGTCTAATAGAATTACGACGTGGGAAATTGTGAATTACTGGCAGTGAAATTAGCATTGGAAGAATGGCGGCATTGGCTCGAAGGATCAAAACACCCGTTTATAATATACACAGACCATAAAAACCTTGAATACATCAAAACAGCAAAGAGGATGAATGCTCGCCAAGCCCGATGGGCCCTGTTCTTTACAAGATTCGACTTCGTGCTTTCCTACCGACCAGGATCTAAAAATGCCAAGGCAGATGCACTATCAAGGATCCACAACGCACCCTGTCCAAACAAGGGAGAGGACAGAATAATCCCAGAGTCCAGAATTGTATGTGCTGTTACTTGGGAAATTGATAAAGAAACAAATGAATTTCCAAAAACCCAAATACCGGAGCAATGTCCACAAAACAAGAAATTCATCCCAACGCCAATAAGGAGCAAATTGATAACGTGGGCTCACACATCTCCAGGAACAGGTCACCCAGGCACTCTAAGAACCCATAAACTGTTACAGAGCAGATACTGGTGGCCAAACATGAGATCAGACATCAACAAACACATCTCGTCCTGCTCAGCCTGTGCACATGCCAAAGTCCCGAGATCTCTCCCCACCGGGAAGTTAATGCCACTGCCAACCCCACAGAGACCGTGGTCCCACATTGCCATCGATTTCATCACCGACCTACCCGAATCGAGAAGAAAAACCACGATTATGGTAATAACCGACAGATTCTCAAAATCCTTGAGACTAATTCCCTTGCCAATCTCCCCACTGCTTTCAGAACAGCAGAAATATTGTTCCAACATGTGTTCAGGTATTTCGGCCTACCAGAAGACATAGTAAGCGATCATGGACCTCAGTTTATCTCGAAAGTATGGAGGGATTTCATGGAGAAGATGGGCATAACAGTAAGTTTGACTTCTGGTTATCACCCCCAAGCGAATGGGCAAGTAGAACGAGCAAACCAGGAAGTAGGCAGAATGTTGAGAACATACTGCGCGGACAACCAACAAGACTGATCACAATTTATCCCATGGGTGGAGTATGCACAAAACTCGCTCATTCACTCAAGCACCAAGCTAACACCATTTCAATGCGTCCTGGGATTTCAACCCCCGCTATTCCCATGGAATGCAAACACCACACACTCCACAACAGTGGACGAATGGTTCAGAAAGAGTGAACAAGTATGGGAACAAACACACCAACAACTACAACGAGCCTGCACAGAAAGCAAAAAATTTGCTGATCAACGAAAAGGAAGCAACACCGTATATAAACCCGGGGACAGAATATGGATATCCACAAGAAATTTGCAGATCAAGGAAGGGTGCAGAAAACTCTACCACAAATTCATAGGACCATACAAAATAGTAAATAAAATAAATGACGTCGCATACAGAGTAGAGTACAACTACCCCGAGACTGCCACATTACTCCCACATTCCACATTTCACAACTAAAACCTGCAAAAGGGGGACCTTTGAAGGACTTAGTGCCAACCAACTCCTCATCTGAAACTGTAGGATTAAACAGCCAACCCATTTTCAGTATAAGAAAAATATTAAATTCACGAATAAAACAAGGTAAGCTACAGTACCTCACTGATTGGGAGGGGTTTGGCCCGGAAGAAAGAAGCTGCATCCCAGCTCAAGATGTACTAGATCACCTGCTAACCCAGGAATTCCACGCACTTCACCCTAACAGACCGAAGCCTAGGCAAAGGGGTAGACCGCGAAGGAATAACGCTCCCGGAGAGAGCTCCTCGGGGGGGGCTCTGTCAGAACTACTAAGAACTACAACTCCCAACACCAATGCCACGGTTCACCTGAATACTAAACACCTGAAACTAATTACGGAACTAATAAAAGAGACTCACACACGTCCGGTGGTTGCGAAGTATACGCCCCCTGTGATTAGCTCCAGAGTCGTTACCAAGCCTTTTGTGAATACCTGCCTTTTGATATTGACCCTGTTTGTGTTTTCGTTTTCGAGTTTAGCCTGATCCCGTTCATGCCCAACGCACCTCGCCTGACCCTTGCCTGTTTAAGCGACTATCGACTTTGGATTCTCTGAACTGGTTTGTTTGATTTGTTCAGAAATAAACAATATCTTAACTGCACCTGCGTTCTCCGAGTCTGTATCCCTGACAATGAGTGCCTATAAAAAAATGGACAGTGCCCTCTTTTGAGATGAACTAATGATTTTTTTTTATCGATTTTGCTTTAATGATAAGGGCATATCCTCTCTTCCTGTGGGACAATTGTAATGAAACAAAGCCTATATGTTACTTCAAGCTCTGCCAAATATACCAGTGAAGTCCTCATTAAAATTTGTGTAGTAATTTTTATGTGATGCATGCACAAACAAACAGACCAACTTGATGTGTTCGATTACTCTTTTACATTCCCCCAAATTATTTTTCCGCAAATATCTTCGATGTACAGACACGCCAACTTTAGAGTTTCATTATATATAGATTATAAAACTTTTTTAAAGAAGCAATATTGATCCATCAACATTCTTCTTTCACTTCTTTCTTTCTTTAATTTTTTTCTTCGTTTGCCATTTGTTCTTTTCTTTCCTTTAATTTTATTATTTCATTTCTTTTTTTAAGTCCTTGTTTCTTTCTTAAAGTCATTTTGTTGTGTTTTCCCTTTGTTTACTTATTATTAATTTACCGTCGGGAAAATAATTATTTAATCTGTTTACCCCTGTTGATTTTGTACATTTGCCCACTTACGAAGAAATGAAGGGTCTATAATTTTTATCATAGGTTTATTATAAAGGATAGAGACAGAATATCAATCAAAATTCCAGAAAAAAAAACACAATATATGAATGTTATAAATTGCGCATTTCAGTGAGCAAAAGTATTTGATCTCATACCAATCAACAATAATTCTGGCTTCCACAGACTGGTTATGTGCTCATGTGGTACACACTTTCATTTAAGAAACATTTCCTAATAACGATTCGTTATGTGAGAAAAGCCACCTGTCCACTGAATCTCTATCTTCCTTTCAAACCTCATGGGCAAGTCCAAAGAGCCATCAGAAGGACGATTTGTCAATAAACAGAGAAGGATTGGGAGAAAGTGCTGTGGTCAGCTGAGACCAAAATTGAGCTCTTTGGCACCAACTCGACTCGCCGTGTTTGGAAGAAGAAAAATGCTGACTCTTGTTCTATTTGGACGGGATTAGTATTACCTGGGGCCCTCTAATTATTTGTAATAATTCCGGAGGTTGTCTGTGATCTTAATCCCATGTCATATAAATTTTTTTTAAGGTTTTTTGTTTTCTGTGTGCCTTTTTAATTCTTCATCTTAAATTCAAGTAAAATTGCATACTTCACTTATCTCGCCCAAATGTGCCACATGAAATTCAGATGTGGGGGGTAATTTCTAAATCACACAAGGTCCCCAGATAATACTAATACTTCCATGCGAATTGGGCATATGACCCTAAAAACACAATCCCTACAGTCAAACATGAAGGTGGAAACATCATGTTTTGGGACTGTTTCTCTGCTAAAGGTACATGCTGACTTTGCCGTATTGAGGGGCCAATGAATGGGGCTTTGTATTGTAAAATTTTGGATGAGAGCCTCCTGAAGATGCGTAGTGGATGGGTCTTCCAGCATGACAACGACCCAAAACATACCGCCAAGGCAACAAAGGAGTGGCTCGAGAAGAAAAGAATTAAGGTCATGGAGTGGCCTCCAGACCCTCATCCTATAGAAAATTTATGGAGGAAGCTGAAACTTTCAGTTTGCCAAACGACAGGCAAGAAACCTTAGGGATTTAGAGAAGATCTGTGAAGAATAGTGGATAAAGTCCTCCTGCGAGGTCTGAAAACCTGGTAACCAACTACTGGAAAAGTCTTGCCTCTGTGCTTGCCAACAAGGGTTTCATCATGAAGTACTAAGTCAGGTTTTTCTTTGGGATCAAATATTTATTTTCATTATTGAAATTCAAATCAATTGATATCCTTTGTATCATGTGCTTTTTCTGGATTTTTGGTTGATATTCCTCATCTATCCATTACAATTAACCTATGAGATAATATAATATAAGATAATAAGACCCTTTATTTCTTTTAACTCTGTAAGTTCCCCACTGTATTTTTAGAAATTTTAATTAAATTAAAATTAATAAACTAATAAAGTATAATAATAAATTAATAAAGGCAGAAATAAATAAGAATTATTTCTATAAGTAATTCATTTTGGCATCACAGTGTAGTGCTGAAGCGATACATCAACCTACCCTCGGTACATCACATAATTAGGCCATCAAAACCTTTGTGGGGTGCCAATACATTTGGCCTGAAGCCTTTGGGTTGATAAGAGATCGATTTGCAGGTTTGTAAAGCACACAAAGGTCAAAACAGGAAAGAGAGAGAGAGAGAGAGGCCACTGTCCACTCACTCAGAGACATGCTGCTAGTGTTCATTACACAGCTGTAACTCTTTACCATCGATTCTCATTCACACACACACACATACACTCACACATTGGGAGGAGGAGTGTGTGTGTGAGAGTGTAATGACAAGGGGCAGATATTAGATGGAGGACGCTACATTAAGGATCTGATCTCAGTGCACTTTACAGAAACACTAACAGTGCTAGCATTAACTTATTAGCATGACACTGACATAGACTGCACGCTAAATTCATCACTGATCCTTAGAACACTCACCCATAAAGCCTTAGATAGCTAAGAACACTCACGCATTGAGCCATTGTAAAGTTCAATGATGAACACTACTTGGTCCCCATCTCTCTATCGGTCTCTCTTTCATACACACACACACACACACACACACACACACACACACACACACACACACACACACACACATGAGAAGTCCACTTTCATTTGGAAGCCAAGGGTCACTCCATTAAACACAGCAATATCCACATTCTGGACAGAGAAGATCAATTGTTTGAAACAGAAGGAAAAGAAACCATCTACTGCACCGTGCCACTTAACAGAGAAGGTGTTCTAACACACTTACTCACAGTGCAGTTCTTTCATAACTCCAGAGGCCTTCCACAATCATTCATATCTTGACTCAGGTGACCCTAATGACCACATGAGAGTCAGGTTGAATGCTAACCGCCCAGGTGACCATCAGAAGCTGACCATCTGACTGCCACTCCAAGCCAGTTAGACAGAGATAATGAAACCTTTCAGATAAGAACAGGTTAGAACATCTTCAAAAAACTTTAAGCAAGCCCATCTGCCACTGAACTGCAGCTCTGGGGTAAACCTGACCTTGATGGCTGAGAATCTTCACAGACATTAGCTATGTACACTCTTAAAATGTTGCAAGAGTATGTCCAGAGAAGTTACAGGCTACAGAAAACACAGACTTATCCCCAGCAGCCTACCACTCAATGGAAGAGTGCGACAGGTTCATTTCATAATCGACAAAAAAGGCCAGAAGCTCCAGAAACTGAGAGCACACCTACTCAGTGCAGCCCTGAAGAAAGCTTCATGATTTGTGGAAAATATACACCAATCTCAAGAACAAGTTCCAAACATGACATTCACAACTCACAATTTATACAAAGAAGAAGAACTAACCAGAAGGAAAGAAAACGCTTGAAGAAATGGTTGAAGAACCTGTCTTGTAGAGAGCTCTCCCAACCAGAAAAGAATATCCAGACTAAAGGGCTGAACTCTCCAGTAACAGAGCATCTACCAGTGGTGGACCTCATTTTAGCTCTACCCTGCCCAGCTGTTACTCTTCTTGAGGCGTCTGCAAGTTGCAGTGTTGTAGCTGATGGCTGACTCTCTAACCAAAATAAGGTCCACCACTGGTAGCTGCTCTGGCCAGGCCAATTAACTTCCAAGCTTACCATCCAAAATAGGAAGGCAGGAGGCTGGAGTAACACCAATATATTGTATTGCCAATTAGTTAGAATTGTTGAAGCTATTAAGATGGACATGTTTAAAAATTCCAGGTGGAGCCAAGACTCACCAACAAAGGTGGTGACTTCCAAGATGACCAATATATGGACAGGAATACATATCTATGAGGCTCTGAGACAAGATCTTACCAACAGCTTCAGAGAAAAGGTCATAGGCTGCCTGAAACAACTGGAAAAGGACAAAGTCATGGACCGAGTCCAGTACTACCCCCTGTATCCCAGACAAGCCACCTCATGGAGATATGTATCCCCAAAACACACAAGGATGGAAACCCATTCAGACTCCATTATCCCTTTGTGATTAGACCACTACAGCACCAACAGTGATCAGAACCCTACAACACATAGAGTGATCAGTCCCCTATAGCATTAAGAGTGATCAGAATCCTACACCATGGAGAGTAATCAGACCACAACAGCACCAAACTTGGTGTGATCAGAACACAGGACTCATCCAGAAACCTACAGCACACAGACTGATCAGAACCCTACAACACCAGGATTGATCAGAACCCTACAACACCAGAAGTAATAAAAAAAAACTCACAGAGCCAGAAGTGATCAGAATGCTACAGCATTAGCAGTGATCAGAACTCTACAGAACTCTACAGAACTCTACAGAACAAGGTTCCGGTTCATCTGCCAGTATGGGAATGTTACTTTAACAATTTGCTTAAAAAAACACACACACAAAAAAAACATTTAACTGCATTTGATACTGTCTATGTTGGTGTATGTATGTATGTCCCACGCACCTCATACTCTTACACACACACACACACACACACACACACACACACACACACACACGTCACACACACATTTACTTTTTTCAGTGCATTTTTCATGTATCTGTACTTTACTTGAGTAGATTTATCTGTTAATACATTTGACCTTTACTCCATCACAACCTACAGCTAATATCTGTTCTTTCTACTTCACTACATTTCTGCACAGACGCATTAGTTCGTATGTTCATATGTTTTCCATCAGATGGCAACAAAGAAACGATTCCCTCTTTGTGTGTATGAACTTTTTTTTTTTTGCCAATAGACAATGAGAGCTGAATGAATGTAGCTTGCAAAAAATAATTTTCCTAAAAATTTGTTGATCATCAAAATAATCCAATTTGTTATAAAAAAAATGATCTGATGACATGATCCAAACAGTGAGTTTTGTAACTTTACATATGGACTGTTTGGTTGTGAGTAGGTGTTGCTATGATACTGGTAATAGACGGATGGTGGCTTAGTGGGCAGCACTGTCGCCTTGCACCTCCGGGGTCTGGATTCGATTCCCGCCTCAGGCCTGTGTGCATGGAGTTTGTATGTTCTCCCTGTAATTGGTGTGTTTCCTCCCACAGTCCGAAAACATGCAGATTAGGCTAAATGGCGTTCCCAAATTGGACGTAGTGTGTGTATGTGTGCGATGGATTGGCTGCCCGTCCAGGGTGTACCCCACCACCTGAGATAAGCTCCAGGCCCCCCGTGACCTTGTACACAGGATAAAGTGGTATAGATGATGAGGGAGTATTATTTTTTTGACAAATCTGTCTCTCTCACTCTCTTGGTGTGTCTGTGTCTCTCTTGTTCTGCTCTTAGTCAAGCAATTTTAGATTTTGTGGCAGACATTAAAACTAGCCAAGCAAATATCTTATCAATAAAGATACACACACATACACGCTTCATCCCACCTGCACAGTCACAGCACGGCCACTGTTTAGTGCACCAGGCACTCTGGGAAATGTGTGTGTGTGTGTGTGTGTGTGTGTGTGTGTGTGTGTGTGTTTGTGTGTGTGTGTGTGTGTGTGTGCTGACGATTATTGATTGGCTGCACTAAGTGAATTTACTTCACAAATAATGGTATAATAACAGAACAGCAGAGTCCACGTCACGCTCCACTACAGAGAACCACGATTATTTCTTCAAGTATTAGACACTAACGCACGACTCTTCCCACCATTCTACATTTATCATCCCATCACTTTACAGCTCCATCAGACATACCATGATGGACCTGTAAAAAAGGAATTGTCTGATTACTTAACAATGATGTAAATTTGATCTAATTTGCTCTCCTAATGATTGACTGTTTGATGTGATTCTGCGATTTTTTAAAAGTCAAATTTCTTAATGACCTTCACTTGCTAATTAGATCACACATCGAAGTCTGATTTATTGACAATTCTCACTTGTCTTTTCATCAATGATTCGTATTCTTTAACAAATTCCTTTATTTTTTAAAGACTTAACATTGTGATTCCTTAATGATGTCTGCATATTTAGGATTCTTTCAAAGTCCCAGTTTATCAGTTCTATTCATTAACATGTCACAGACATCAGTGCTGTAAGTTTGATTTAATTTTAAAAGCCTTAAAATATTAATTACCAGCGTTAGTATCCGTCACTGACAGGAAAAGAGTTATTAGAAACAGCTGAAAAAAGTTACAGCTAAAAATAAGCTGATCAGCTTTAATGTATCAACATTTTGTACGGTTGAGTAGCTTACGTCTCGTTTATGTGTACTTCTTTTGCTGTCATCCAAATCCACTTCCTGTTCGGTAATCGGAGAGTGAATTACAGATGAGAAATCGAAAAAGTAGATGGGATGAACATTTTTTCAAGTTTTGTCCAGCACATTAAAATTCACTTATACCACTTCAATGCTGTTATTTCAGCGTTAAACATGTAAACTAACGCCAAAGTGTCATTAAAATCTCTCCAGCGGTTGGTTTGAGATGTACCCACAGATGTGCAGTACGCTGTCAAAACCTTTGGATTGTAATCTGGCACATAGCTGCTCTTAATTTCACCGGTACTGAACATTTTCATTTCATTTATGGTTTAACTTCAGGCAAATACCGAAAGACTTTTTCACTAAAACTTTCATGTCAGTTTCATTAAAGTCAGACAGACAGATTTGTGTGATGCTGTCACTGTTTCTATTCTCAGGCTGGTTTCGGGTGCTGCAATGTATGAAACCTAAAGACATCATTACAAGAGCGAATTCTGACAAATTCGTTCTTTTCTTTCTGGTTCCAACATACAGTATCAATTCTAATCCTCAACAATTCTCACTTATCAGGTTGATTCCAGTTCATAAATTTGACTCGTTAATGATTCCCACTTTAATGGTTCCTAGGTTAATGGTTTTAGCTCATCAATTTGATTCCTTAATGGTTCTCATTTAAAGTTTGATTCTTTTAATGGTTTCATCAAATCTATTTGATTCCTTTTCATTCTCAGCTTATTCGTGTGATTCTTTAACTCCTCCTGCTTATCAGTAACCAACAATTACCTTTTTATCAATTACAATTACTAATTTGATTCTTTATTGGATTCCTTGAGTCCTTTCATTACTCCAGCAATGCACTGATTTCGATACGATTATCACGCTAATAATAAATGGATATTTAACAAGACATTAGCGCGAATCTACTGAACTTACTGCAGCAGCAGGCCTTCCTTAAAAAGTCAAAGCAGTAAGTGTTAAGCCAGTGCAATATCTTATCACATTTTTCTTCTCTGTAAATAAGAAAACCTGCTAAAGTGAAGAAAAGAAAACCAAGCGCATCCATTAGCTCTAAAAATACAGAAAAAATCTGCATAACTAGATTCTGTGAGTTTTAGAATTTGAGTTCTGCGAAGTGCGTTACAGAGTCATTAGGAGACAGCGAGGTGGTCCGCAGTGCAGGAGTGTGTGTGTGTGTGTGTGTGTGTGTGTGTGTGTGTGTGTGTGTGTGTGTGTGTGAGATGTTGCTGTAAGACAGTCGAGGCATCATTACTCACTGTTATATCACGCTGAAGCGTTTATGTAAGCCTCCTTCATAACGTTGCATAAATTCAGTAATATATTCACCACACTATTACACACACACACACACACACACACGCACACACACACACACACACTTACTTCTATAATAAATATTCAGAGTACACAGAAATGGACAAAGTAAATATTTGCATATATGTATTACATGAGAGTGGAAAAAAGAGAAATCTGCTTTTTTTTATCAGGTTAACAGACACACACTCAAAATAAAATATATATATATTTTTTTTTATTTGAATTGAAAGTATATTATTCTTTAATAAATGTCATTTTATTAATGGTAAATTGCTTTGGTCTAAAAGCATTAACACACTCGAGGGTGTGCTGTTTGGGGAAAATAATCAGCTTCAGGAAGGTGACAGAGACGCCTCTTCATCACACCACGCCGCCAAAAAATTATGTAAAACATACACTGCATTTCATTTAAATAAATCATGTCATAAATCATTTGTTCATGTTTTCCATCTCTAAAATAGTGTCAGCTCTTTCTTTCTCTCAGGGTGTGTGTGTGTGTGTGTGTGTGTGTGTGTGTGTGTGTGTGTGTGTGTGTGTGTGTGTGTGTGTGTGTGTGATGTGCATCCAGTCATATTTTACACTACAGATTGTGAACATGACACAGTCACACACACACACACACACACACACACACACACACACACACACACACACACACACACACGTCTACACAGAGCTCAGGGCAAAAATGAAGCGTGAAGTCGGGGACTGAGCTCTAGCCATTTAGTGCATGAGGCTGTTTCACACACACACACGCACACACACGCACACACACACACACAAACTATCTGAATAATACATGCTGGGGAATTGAGCTGGACAGCAAATCAGCAAGCACAATTAGAGGAAAATAAATTATTCAAAGCCAAACAGGCTTTTTAAAAAATAAAAAAAAAAACAGAGATTTTAATGAAAGGCGTGTAACATTGTGGGACGAGTGTGATTATTACAAACACACACATTTGATTGGCCAGAAATTAAGGGAGGAAGTCTGCTATATAACATGCACATGTATACACACAACACACACACACACACATGCATATTCATTCAACTCTTGGACGTAATGCACAGTTTCCTAGTTTTGCATAATTATGAACAAAAAAACGCAGTGTGAACGCAGCACGAATCAGTTTCTGGACGAGTTGATTCTGATTTGACACCTTGATTTCAGTATATATATAAAAAAAAAATTTGTAAAAAAGAAGCCAAAATTCAACTTGCGTATGAGTCTTCTTTCTTTCTTTCTTTCTTTCTTTCTTCTTTCTTTCTTCCATCGAGGCGGAGGACACGCCAGGGTTCCGTTTAAATGGACATAAGATGTGAAAGCGCAGTAAACCACTTTTTTATTTTTATTATTATTTTTTTTTTTGCCCGTTATTGATTTTGCATTCTCAGACGATTCACAGGAGCTAATGGAGCATCAGGCAGCTTCGCTCTCATCTTCGTTTGCTTAAGGCTCTATCATCATTTTGCACAAATGCTGACGTGTCTCTAGGAGACGACATCAAACACGCACGCATGCACGGCTTTCCGTCGTTTCGTGCTGGTGATTGTGCTTTAAAATGTGAAGTAGATCAGCTGTAGATCACAAAAAGAAAAAGCAGCATGAGAAAAAAAATGGTTGATCTGCAGTTTAGTGCGGACCAGATGTCCAGTGTGTGTGTGTGTGTGTGTGTGTGTGTGTGGTTAAAATGGCTGCATCAGCACTTCAGGATGTTTCCTCTCTCCCAGGTTAAGTCCTGAACTCTGAAGTATGATTACATCAGATTATTAAACGCTAATGCAATATCCGTGAGTGTAAATCCTGATTCAACAATTCTTCATAAATATAACCCTGAAACAAAAATGTTTTTAATATAAGTGTTAGTGCTAAAAAAAAAGAAAAAAAAAAAAAAAAGGAATGACCCCCAGCGCTTAACACTGTTTCCATCCGGGTCTTTTATGCAAATTTTCACAGAAAAGGGGAAGAAAATTATGAAAGCCTGAAACTAAAGATGACGTCATGCTCTTTACTTGTTCATATCTGCCTTTTTAAACATAAATTAAACATGAAGACACTGCACTTTTTCGTAGTTTAAATATGAACAAATCATTTTAGTGAACACGGCTCGTCTCAGTTTGGTGACGGGTCGATATGAGAATGAGTTGACTCCTTGATTCAAGTCTTTTAGAAGAATCAATATTTTTATTCCCTTCCTTGCCATTCCTTTGCCCCGCCTCAGGATTTTTGTTTTAAGAACTGAAATTTTGCAAGAAATTTGTCTTGTCATACCAAGGATTTTTTGGTATATGAACAAACGAAGCGAACCGTTGCATCAGTGGAAAGCGAAGCGAGTTTACATATTTTTTTGTGGGTTTTTTGCGTTTTGTGCAAGAAAAAATAAAGATATAGCCCCATGGTTTAAGCTGAAAATTGTGTCATGTACTGTATCTAGCACTGAACATTTCATTACTTCAATGTAATCAAGTTATATAATTTTAATGAAGTTCATCATGTGCAATCATGAACACAAATGAATGAAGCAGGGAATCATATCAGGATTTGCTGCTGCGAAATAACAGCTAAGATTTTTAGCAAGAACAGTATGATGTATATTTAAGAACAAAAGTTACACGTATAATATTTTATACATTAATTCATATTTTGTTGAATAATTTAAGCGACAGACGCTTTTTTTTTTCTTTCTTTACTTCAATGTCTGTTTGTCCCCCTTTTTCTATTCATTGTAAAGTGTCCTTGAGCTCTGGAAAGGCGCTATATAAATAAAAATTATTATTATTATTATTATTACCAGCAAAGATCAATGACTTTGACTTTGGGAGTCGATTCTTGTGAAGTCGAATAAACCAATTCACTGAAGAGAGTCGTAATTCCCTTCACTAGTGGTCATGGAAATCATGCTGTTCAGTTCATTCTGTTTTCCCCTGCTAACCACACACACACACACACACACACACACACACACACACACACACACACACACACACATGTTATCACTCTGTGGTATCTCACCTCCCCCAGGTGTGTCAGTCTCATATTGCTCAGGTTGAACCGGCAGTGTCATTAAGGCGTAATGACCCTTTAATGACGCGCCGTGTGTAACAGATTAGCGCTCAGTGGATTCAATGCCGTTCCCTTCGCTCTTTGTGTTTCGTCAGCGCTCTTTGTAGCTCGCTGCTCGACCTTGAAGCCAATAATCGCTGCACTTTATTGATGTTCAGTGTTTAATCTCTTCCTGTTTCAGGTTTACAGGCTTGCAAGTTTTCCTCCTCTACTATCATTTAACTGGCAAAACACTCAGAGAAAAATAAACATAATACAGATTCTTAAACGCACCCGTCATATTGCTTGAAGCTTAAAAATAAAACAGACCATAATAATGCCAGCTTTCCAAAACCTGAACTAGTGTAACATCATGATATCAAAATAAGCAACAAGCCTAGCAAAAATATTCATTTCTCTTTTTAATTATTATTATCTTACAAAAAAATCAGCTTCTTCTGTTTTATGTAACTAGCATAAACGCAAAATAATACGCAAATAGCAACAGAATCCAGCTGAAGGCTAGTTATAGCAAAGCAAACTAGATGAAAAAACTAATCTATTTATAATTATTTATTAAGAAAGTTTATAAACTTAGTTTGGTGAAACTAGCATGGTCTAAACTAGCACAATGTTTATAGCTTTACAGTAATCACCTTAATTTGAATTAGCATAGCGGTTTATTGACTGCTTCTAAAACCTCCTTTAAAAAAATCCTCAACGTCCATAATTCTAGTTTATCACAACTAGCATAAATTGTTTTCATCCTAGACTAACACAGTCTTCGATTCATCACTCGCTGCAAATCAAATTTTCAAAACAAACAGCCGGTAGTTTTTTCTTTAACTAGCATAGCCTTGATTGAAACTAACACAGCCGCAATTTATCCTAGCTAGTGAAAGCTTACTTTTCAAAATTAACATTTTTAAAATGTAACTATTTTTTATTAAGTGAAATTAAAAAATCGGTTTAATAAAGGTAGAATCATCTCAGTTTATCAAAGCATATATAATGTTTCACAGATAATCCCAGTTTATCAGTGGTTGCCATTTTAGTGTGATGAAACCACACTGTTAAACCCTAATGCTCAAAGTAATTAAGCATATTGAGAACTGTTAACTTAAATAATTACAGTTAGTTCAAATTAATAGACCTTGATGAGTATTTAGAACTTTTTGGTATTCATGAGTTTGTAGAAATGATACTTTTCAAGTTAGCTGAACTAATTTGATAATTGAGTACTTACAGTTACTTAAAATAACAGTAACTGTCACCTTAAAGTTCCACCAACTTAAAATCTTTCAGACTAGTGATTTTGTGTCTGACGTCATTAGGGCAATAGGGCACTGGTGGCTCAGTGGTCTGTGTTTCGTCTGCCATGTGAAAGGCCCGGGTTCTGGATGAAGTGTCTGTCCCAAGCCCAGATAAAATGGGAGGGTTGCGTCAGGAAGGGCGTCTGGTGTAAAACCTGTGCTAAGTTTGTGTGCGGACCGCATTGTCTGCTGTGGCGACCCGTTGCCGGGAGCAGCTGAAAGACCTACAGCAATTTATTTGATTTGCAACAACTAAAAAAAGAGATAATTGCTCTTAAATAGTATGAGTTAGGCTATAGTAATGCAAGTAAAGAACAATTAATATGAGTACAACAAACTCAAAAACTAATAGTTCTTTTTATTTAAAATTAGAAATATCATGGCTTAAAAAATTTGAGGTAACTGATAACCTAAAATTTTTTTTGTTTTGTGAACTTATTTGGGTTCACAGTGTAGCAGAATGTTTATGAAAATGTGGAAAGACGCAGGGTTGAAGAGAAACTGATAAAGAAACCATATTTTTCAACGTTTTTCAGTCCTGTGAGAGAGATAAAAGCATTCTTAAAATAATAATCTAAAAAATAATCTAGAAATAATAAAGCCAACAAAGCTCATCATTTCAACCTCAGCTTCAATCATTCCGAAGAGTAATTCTGAACTCTTTGAACCTCTCAGCATCTTGAAAAAACATCAAGGTAGCATTTGTAATTCATCACATCCTCTGTGTGTGTGTGTGTGTGTGTGTGTGTGTGTGTGTGTGTGTGTGTGTATGTGTGTGTGTGTGTGTGTGTGCGCGCGCAAGTGAGTGCATTGTCAGTGTGTGTTGTGCAGCCCGGGAGGTCTCTCTTTTGCAAAACCACTGTAATGGCAGAAAAATGCTTTAGCTTTCACACTCTTCCCTCAAATCGGCTTTTGAGACTCAGTACAAGAAGAGGAGTAAGCAGAACATCAGTTTATCACAAATAGCCTGTCAGTTTATCAAAACTACCATGACCATCATTTTTTAAACTTGCATAATATCAGTTTATCAAAGTTAACATAACCTTGATTTATTAGAACTAGCACAATGTGAGTTTATTACAACAAGCATAACTAGGGCTGCCAACCGTCCTGTAAAATATGGAATCGTCTGAAACAGGACGCATTTTTTTCTGAATTGATGAGAATCTAGGTGGAATCTATGGGAAGAAATATTACCACTAAGACAGAGTGATTTGTATCAGATGTGGACACTCAGTGGATAGAAGGAAAACTGTTCTCTCCCTCAGCCTGTCAGTCACTGTCAGAACTAACCTCGTTGGTGCCCTGATTCTAGTGTGTGAGCAGAGCAGGGCAGGGCAGGGGACGGACTGGGAAGGTCTCTCACTCAGAAGTATGAGATGGGAAGGGAGGGGGGCTAGTGGACATCCCCAGCAGAAAAAAGCTCACATCTATCTTTATACAATACGATTTGGAAAAATTACTCGCACTATAGAATGTCACAGAATAATCCACAGATCGATCTTAATACTATGAATATATACTGTGATGTACAATTTCACAGGCATATTTCATTCTTCTGTTCACACAGAACAGAAGAAATCACCAGTCCACACACCCCAAGGGGAAATAGTTTAACATATTCTTTACTCTTAATTGAGTGTGTGTAATGTCCTGAGGTTCATCAAAAAAATTTTTTTTAAAGTGATCAGGGTCACATTTGAGAAAAATGAAAGAAACGACTAAAAAGAATAATACAGTATATATAGCCGTTATCCCTTTATAAGATTATGTAGTTAAATAGGTCAAATAGGCATATCCTATAACTTTCATATCCACTGTGAAAAGATAGGGCAAGTTTTTTTTTTTTTTATTAATTTTTTTTGGCAGTCCACTGAAGGGGAGCTGGCCCAGGGCACCATATACACTAGAGCCCCTGCCCGAGGGAGGAAGTGAGGTGCCACAACACCAGACTAAAAATTACAGTAAAAATCAAAACACAGAACAGAACTCATCCCTGTGCAATCAGGAAAATCAGTCCGGAATAACTGATTATTTTTTACTACTAAACTTAATGTACACCAGCTGAGTAGCAAATAATATTACTATTTTATAAAAAAATAATACTAATAATAATAATACGAATGCTACATAAACCTATACAGATACAGTATATTACAGATTGAGAAAATAATATATGAGGGGTGTTCGAGTCAAATCGCGACTTGCAGTAAATTTTAAATTTTTCAAAAGTTGGAAACCCTATAGTATAACCTCACCCACTCACTCATTGTCTATACTGCATTGGACTGTGGGAGGAAACCGGAGTACCCAGAGGAAACCCACCAATCACAGGGACCCTGAGGTTGAAATTGAACCCTGGAGGTGCAAGCCGACAGTGTTAACCACTCAGCCACTGTGCCGCCTAAATATTACATCAATTTATTAAAAACTAGTATAATGTCAATTTATCAAAGTTAGCATAACCTCTATTTAATAACTTATGGAATAGAATTTTCAAAACTACATACTCAACTTTCAAAATCATACTTTACCACAACTAGCACAAATTCTGTTCATCAAAACTAGCATAATATTTTAGATGTTTTTAAACATAATGTCAATTTATAGTTTTTTTTTTTTTTTGGTTTGTTTAATCCTAGCTTGTAAACACAATCTGTATTGGGGGGTGTTTGTTTCTCATTCATAATATTTATCACTCTCACTCACTTACTCATCGTCTATACCACTTTATCCTGTATTCAGGGTCACGGGGGACCTGGAGCCTATCCCAGGAGCCTTAGGGCACGAGGTGGGGTACACCCTGGAAAGGGTGCCAATCCATTGCAGGGCACACACACACACACACACACACACACACACACACACACACACACTACTGGCAACTTGGGAATTATTAATCATTAGCCTAATCTGCATGTCTTTGGACTGTGGGTGGAAACCGGAGTACCAGGAGGAAACCCATCAAGCATGGGGAGAACATGCACACAGACGGAAATCGAGCCTGTAACCCTGGAGGTGCAAGGTGACATTGCTTACCATTATACACCCGCGCCACCTACTAATAAATATCACTGTACTGAAAATATCTTCAAAGTTATCATAACCTTACCTTAGCATACTGTAGTCGTAGAGGTTAACGGAAGCATGCGAGTGGTTAATAGACTCTTTAATTTTTTTTTCCTAAAATTTGACTGGAAACCTATTAAGTCCTAAGAGAAGCAAACAGAAGACCTGAATCTGATTAAAAATATACACTGCAAAAATAAAGGGAACACTAAAATAACATATCCTAGATTTGAATTAATGAAATATTGTAATTAAATACTTTGATGTTTTCATAGTTGAATGTGTTGACAACAAAATCACAAAAAATTATCAATGGAAAAAAAAAATTATTAACTTGGAGGTCTGGATTTGGAGTCACATTCAAAAGTGAAGTAGAAACACACACTAAGGTTGATTAAACTTTGATGTAATGTCCTTAAAACAAGTCAAAATGAAAGGACTGTATGACCTCCCTACAATGCCTGGGCATGGTCCTGATGAGGGGGCGGATGGTCTCCTGAGGGATCTCCTCCCAGACCTGGACTAAAGCATCCGCCAACTCCTGGACAGCCTGTGGTGCAATGTGGCGTTGGTGGATGGAGCGAAACATGATGTCCCAGATGTGCTCAATTGGATTCAGGTCTGGGGAAAGGGCGGTCCAGTTCATAGCATTAATGTCTTCGTCTTGCAGGAACTGCTGTCACACTCCAGCCACATGAGGAACCCAAGGCCAACCACACCGGCATATGGTCTCACAAGGAGTCTGAGGATCTCTGTACCTAATGGCAGTCAGGCTACCTCTGGCGAGCACAAAGAAATGCCACCCCACACCATTACTGACCCACTGCCAAACTGGTCATGCTGGAGGATGTTGCAAACAGCAGAACGTTCTCCAGGGCATCTCCAGACTCTGTCACATCTGTTCAGTGGGAACTGCTTTCATCTGTGAAGAGCACAGGGCGCCAGGAGCGAATTTGCCAATCTTGGTGTTCTCTGGCAAATGCCAAACGTACTGCACAGTGTTGAGCTGTAAACACAACCCCCACCTGTGGATGTCGGGCCCACATGCCACCCTCATGAAGTCTGTTTCTGACCGTTTGCGCAGACACATGCACAATTGTGGCCTGCTGGAGGTCATTTTGCAGGGCTCTGGAGTTGCTCCTCCTGTTCCTTTCTTGTACAAAGGCAGAGGTAGCGGTCCTGCTGCTGGGTTGTTGCCCTCCTACGGCCTCCTCCACGTCTCCTGATGTACTGGCCTGTCTCCTGGTAGCGCCTCCATGCTCTGGACACTACGCTAACAGACACAGCAAACCTTCTTGCCACAGCTTGCATTGATGTGCCATCCTGGATAAGCTGCACTACCTGAGCCACTTGTGTGGGTTGTAGACTCCGTCTCATGCTACCACTAGAGTGGAAGCACCAAAACATCAGCCAGAAAGCATAGGAACTGAGAAGTGGTCTGTGGTCACCACCTGCAGAACCACTCCTTTACTGGGGGTGTCTTGCTAATTGCCTATAATTTCCACCTGTTATCTATTCCATTTGCACAACAGCATGTGAAATTGATTGTCAATCAGAGTTGCTTCCTAAGTGGGCAGTTTGATTTCACAGACATGTGATTGACTTGGAGTTACATTGTGTTGTTTAAGTGTTCCCTTAATTTTTTTGAGCAGTTCATAAGAGTTAAGTTCAAATCAAAAGGTAGCTTATTATTGAAAAAGTAGAAAGTGTTTGGAAAACAACACTAGACTAAAAATGCAAGGAAATGATTTCGTTCACTGCAGGATAATCGCCCAACCCGCTATTTAACCCTTAACAGTTAACGACATCTGAGAGTATAAAATTCAAATAATTTAATTTAAATCTAATAAATCTAAATTAGTGCTGTACTCCAGCGCATTTTCCATCCGAGCGTGTCATTTACAGCCCTCGACAAAGTGCACGTCGTATATTTTCCCGTGTTCTCCCAGACGTGTGACCTGATGTTATAGGAACGCTGTCATCACATTTTATGGCTTTTTCTTCCATATTCAGAGAAAGGAACAGAAGAGGTCGTTCATCATACAGTGTCCGGGGGCCATTAACACCCGCCGCTTTATTAATCATAACGCTTCACACACTGCGGATGAGGAGCGAGAAAGGAAAAAAAAAAAAACATGTGGTGTAAAGCTGAGATTATCATTCACATTGTGCAGCTTGTGCAGTTTCTTGTCTGATATTAAAAATGTTAAGGATTTAAATAGAAGCGTAGACATCTACATGGTTGCACATTATTAGCATCCAAGAATAGCATAGCGTGGGAATATAAATTAGCATCATGCTAACTGTCTGCTCTGCTCAAGTGTCCTTTCTGTAACATTAACATTACAATTCAAGTTTAAATAGGAGTATATCTGTGCATGTATCTGTCTCTGGACAACCTGGATGCAAAGCCCAGTGTGTGTGTGTGTGTGTGTGTGTGTGTGTGTGTGTGTGTGTGTGTGTGAGAATATGTGTCTAAGTGCATGCTTGTCAGAGAGAGAGAGAGAGAGAGAGAGAGAGAGAGAGAGAGAGAGAACCAATGATGAATTTACCATGACCCAGTTTGCCAAATAATGGAGTTATGCATCATTTGGTTTGAGCTGCAGAGCAGAAAGATCTCGACCTGAACTGCACCCAGTGGGGAACTGACAACATGCATGTGTGTATGTGTGTGTGGTCCATCACACAGATCAGAGCGAGTTAAAGCCCTGATGATCACAGAGACTCAGAAATGGTGTGTACGAGTGGCAGCGGCATTTAAAACCCACATTCTTGGGTTTCAAAGACCGGAACTGACTCCATCATCATCATCATCATCATCATCATAGGCAGAGGATTTAACAAACTGTAATTTAAAAACAGGTCTGTATCTTTTAGTGCTGTCAGAACTAATTTCACAGTTAGCGCACAGTTGAAATTAACATAACACGTTTATGTCTTCAAAGGCAAAGCGATCGTGTTTAAAAATGAAAGGCTGCGATGTGTTCGATACACAAGAAAGACGAACCTACTGGAGAACTGCAGCTCAGCTATGTTCAAGGTCAGGACAGCTCAAAATGGTACAGTGGAAGGTGTGGTCGCTAGTCGCTCCATAAATGTACTTCACGGACCTGCTCGCTAACGACAACAACAACGACGCTAATGATCACACAGAAACTTTTCGACATGTGATTCCTGTGTTAGAAGAAGAAGAAGACTTTACTGCCTCATACACAAGACTGCATTAAAGGTCATCAGTTCACAAGATACAAAAGAGATGCTGAAGCAAAAAACAAACCTACGCTAGCAAGCTAACCAGCCATCATTAGCGTGTTAGCTGAAAGGCAGCTCTTTTACTGAAGGAGAGAGAGTTTTGCTCTTTTACTGACAGCGACATAAACGAAGGTGAAAAGGACAGAGAGCAGCGAAAGGGAAAGAGATTGATACTGTAATAATACAGGGGGGGGGGGGACAAGAGGAACGAGACGGAGAGAGGAGGACAACAAAGGGGCCTAAGACAAAAATAGAAAGTGAACAGAGAGCTGGGAAAAAGAGAAGGAGAGAAAGGAAACAAGGAAACAGAGAAACAGAGGGGTAAAATATCTTTTTAAAGATAAGAGAAGAAAGAGGAAAAAGAGAGAAAAAGGGAGCAGATGGAAAAAGACAAGAAGAAAACAGAAGAGAGAGAGATTCATGTAATCAAGCTTCTCTAATTGCTTTGGCAAAAATGTAATGTTTTTTTATTTTTAAACATTCATGCAAATCAAGCAGAGACAGAGAGAGAGACAGTGAAGCAAGAAATAAAATAAAATCAAAGGAAATAGATAGAGGCAGAAAAAGAGTGAGACTATGATGGTAAAAGGAATGAAAGATAACAGAGGAGGCGTGGCCTCCATATCAGTCACAGCAAATGGCCTGTCTATATTATATTAGTCATAGCAAAGGGGTGTGCCTTTCACAGGGACGAAGGTGTGGCCGTTACATCAGTTACAATGAAGGAAGCGTGGTCTGTACAACAGTCACAGCGAAGGGGCGTGGTCTGTACAACAGTCACAGCGAAGGGGCGTGGTCTGTACAACAGTCACAGCGAAGGGGCGTGGTCTGTACAACAGTCACAGCAAAGGGGCGTGGTCTGTACAACAGTCACAGCGAAGGGGCGTGGTCTGTACAACAGTCACAGCGAAGGGGCGTGGTCTGTACAACAGTCACAGCGAAGGGGCGTGGTCTGTACAACAGTCACAGCAAAGGGGCGTGGTCTGTACAACAGTCACAGCAAAGGGGCGTGGTCTGTACAACAGTCACAGTGAAGGGCGTGGTCTGTACAACAGTCACAGCAAAGGGGCGTGGTCTGTACTACCGTCATAGCGAAGAGGCGTGATCTGTACAACGGTCACAGCGAAGGGGCGTGGTCTGTACAATGGTCACAGCGAAGGGGCGTGATCTGTACAATGGTCACAGCGAAGGGGCGTGATCTGTACAATGGTCACAGCGAAGGGGCGTGGTCTGTACTACCGTCACAGCGAAGGGGCGTGGTCTGTACTACCGTCACAACGAAGGGGCGTGATCTGTACAACGGTCACAGCGAAGGGGCGTGGTCTGTACAACGGTCACAGCGAAGGGGCGTGGTCTGTACAACGGTCACAGCGAAGGGGCGTGGTCTGTACAATGGTCACAGCGAAGGGGCGTGATCTGTACAATGGTCACAGCGAAGGGGCGTGGTCTGTACAACCGTCATAGCGAAGGAGCGTGGTCTGTACAACAGTCACAGCGAAGGGGCGTGGTCTGTACAACGGTCACAGCGAAGGGGCGTGGTCTGTACAACAGTCACAGCGAAGGGGCGTGGTCTGTACAACAGTCACAGCAAAGGGGCGTGGTCTGTACAACAGTCACAGCGAAGGGGCGTGGTCTGCACAACAGTCACAGCAAAGGGGCGTGGTCTGTACAACAGTCACAGAGAAGGGGCGTGGTCTGTACAACAGTCACAGAGAAGGGGCGTGGTCTGTACATCAGTGGTCAACTGATGTTGAGTCAGTTATCAGTGATACTGAAACATACACAAAACACACACACACACACACATACACAAAGACAAATCCCCTGATAGCGACTGGCTTGAATTACTAAGGTTTTAATCTCACTTCTGCCCCTTTGTTCTGTTTCAGAAATCTCCCATGTTTCTGCAATAAATAAGTAAATAAGAGCCATCTCAGCATTCAGGTCACACACACACACACACACACTTTGTGATTAATCACAAAGGAAAGAGAGGGAGAGCTGGAGGACGAGTGTGTGGATATACTGTAGCACAGCTACATGAGACACAGTAAGTGAGAGCGACAGAGAGAGCGAGAGAGATAGCGAGAGAGAGAGTGAGAGAGAGAGTGAGAGAGTGAGAGAGAGAGTGAGTGAAAGCCAGTAATAAATGACAGATTAAGGGAGACAGAGGAAGAAGAAGAAAAGAGAGCGAGACAAATGATAAGTAAAAGATAAAACAATGTGAAAGAATAGAGTGAGGAAAATGTTGTCTAAAGAGAGAGATGATAGAGGGAAAACAGTAAGAGTAAGAAAGATAAAAAAAATAGTGAGAAAAAGTCAACATGAAAAGAAATGAAAAAAAAAGGCAGAGGGAGAGACAGGTAAAAGAAAAAGAAGAAATTATAGATACTATAAAAATAGGAAAGAGAGGAACAAAATATGAAAATAGAAACAGAGTGCAATAAAATGGAAAAAATAGATTATGCGCCAGAGAGAGAAACAAAGCTGATCAAATAAACCCATAGAAACAGTGAGAAAGAAAGACGAGCGAAATGAAACAGCAAACAGAGAGGAAGATGGTGAAAGATCATTTGGATGAGAGGTAGAAAGAAAAAGAAACAGAACGAGAAGGCAGAATAAAAGATGAAAGGAAGATGAAAGGGGCAAATATAGAATGTAAAAAGAGAAGTAAAAAAGATAAAAAGAAAATGATGGTGAGAGAAAAGACAAAAAATGCATAAGGGAAGAGTGACAGAGTGAGAAAGAGAGACAAGAAGGCAGACAGACATATAAACAGACACAGAGAGACCTACAAATATAGAATAGACAGACTATTATAGGAAGATATAGAAAGAGGGAAAAACAACATGCAGAGAGCGATAGAATGAAAGATAAAGGCAGACAAACAAATACAGAGAGACTGACAGAGGTTCAAAGAGAAACATGTGACTGAACAGATGATAGACAGAATAAGAAACACAAACAGAGAGACAAAGTGATACAGACATAAAGACAGAGAGAGAATGAGAGAGAGATGGTGTTCAGCACCACGGACAGTGATCCTTCTTTACAAAAATAAATAAATAAATAAAACACAAGCCCAGACTTCCTGTAACTGAGCTGCTTTAAACACCATCATCACCTCTAAACATGGCTGCCTTCACAGAGACTTCTAGCATGCGGAACCAATTCTCACTCCATGAACACAAACCGTCTAATCTCTCACAAGGGTACACTGTCTGAAAAAACACAGATAATTAACGCTCCTGGTTACACACCTCCTGGGCAAAAAAAAAACTTACATACTTGTGTAAACACCTTTAGCTTTAATTACAGTGCAATATCTGGTGTCCAGTTCTTGTGTAAAAATGATTCCTTCATGCTCCCTGAACCCTGGAATATGACCGTGTCATTAGGGAAGAAAAACTCCAAAGTGATAAAAGTGATATCACTACTAAAAGAAGCGATAACCTGGTCATTCAACACATTCAGGCCATCTGCTCACTTCATTTTATTGCCACATAATTTTGCTGAGCCTAGACCTGAGCAACTGAAGCAACCCCAGAACATAACAGATCATAACACATAGTGCCCACTCGTACAGTAAGCACTATGCATGATCGGTGCATCGCTTCATGCGCTTTCCTTCTGACCACATGTTCCCTGGCAAACTGAAGCCTTTTTAGCCTGATTAGTGTCATCAACAAGTGTTGCGTGAGCATTGAAATGCTCTTACTTTCAGTATGAAATACAGCTCTGATTTCTACTCTGGCAAAACTTCATTAAGCGTTTAAGTGATCAAGTTCCTTCCGTGATGCTGAGGGTTCCGCGCTGTCCTTCCAGGTTTCAGTAACGTGTTGGAACCCAATTCCAGTGATTTCAGCAATTTCCATAGCTGTTTCCTTTGCTTGACTAAGGATGATAAGTGCTCAGGTTCTTGAAGGTTGTAGTTCAAATACACATGTAAATGCTTTAATAAAATTAGCTATTTTATGGACATTACTTCAAGTAGACACTTTGACTTTCTCCACACTGATTCAAACAAGGATGCTTCTAAAGGATTGTAACAGCTGCCCCAAATATCACAGACAAAATGGCATTATTTTATATATTTTTCCAGGTACTGTGCATGCATGCTGTTTCCATAGTAACCATCCATGCTGAGAGTTACTAAATTACTTCTTGCTCCCTATGTGAAGTCATATACTAAAGATATAACTAAATAAGGATAGAAGGGATAATGGAGGGTTTTGCCAACAAAAAAAAGTGCATTGAGACTGAGATTCTGCAGGACGTGATGAAAGGTCTAAAGAGTGACAATAAGTCTGGATATGAAGCCCACAGGACAAGACCTAGTTCTTTAGCATCAACACTGTGCATTCATTATTCTTTCATCATTAGAAACTGCCTGTTCAGTGCCATGGAGGTTTAAATAAGCACACTAGTTAAAATATTTCGTGTAAAGAATTCTTACACCAAATAGGTACAAGGAGGTCTAGAGTGACGTAGCTGAGGTTAAGGAACTGTCGGAGCCGAGGCTCACGCGCCTTGCTGAGTCCGACACGGCTCACAATTCTACAACAAAACAATCCCCTTCTGTTTTAGGCCACACCCACTTTTTTTTTTTTTATTCAAAAGATATTTGCAGCATTAAACTATCCCACACCACAGAGTCCGGGTCATGGGTCATGTGACGGAGCTGCATTTGAATGTCTAAACCCTTTCAAAGCTGATACACCTGAATATAAATTATAATAAAATATAATGATATTACAAAAACCAAATGCATATAGATCCTTCCTGTAAATGGTGTTCAGTGGCCTGGGACTGGGATGCACTCTTCCTGAGGTTTCACTCAAACACATTTAAGTGAGAGACTGGATTCTGTGAACAGATTCAAAATGGCTGCCAGGATTTTTTTTTAAGTTTTCTCTTCTGATATGATCTCTGTTCCTTTGGATGGAGTTTTCAACAGTTAAAAAAATAAAAAAAACACCAGCAATAAGTTCCCATATTAAAATTCCATATAAGTGCGCGATGAAGAAATGGTTCTGCTGTCGGATGCTTTAGAGATTTTTTTTTAGAGATTAGAGCAAGGTTTTATATTTCATCACTTAGGTTCATCTCATTTACACGGCCTCATGAAAACAGCTTCATTCTCCTCTGCACAAGTTTCACATAACCTGTGTAAGCACTTAAAATGGAAGATTCTTTAATTATTTGCAGAAATTGTGGTAATTTGGAAATTTGTGGTAAGGAGAAAGAGCATCGACAAGCCATAGAAAGTGACTTTAACCATCTATACAGCTCGACAGAGGATGGTTGAAGACCTGGCGTAACATCCAGGTACAGTAGTAAGCAGTGACGAGTCAGAAGCAAGGCTTCGATGAAAACTCGAGCTTGATTAAAGGGGCATAAACAGCTTGAGGCAAGACTTTAGCCTTGCATAGTTTTACATTCTCGTTTGTAGACAAAAGGTGAGGAGAATAAACCATTGAGCTGGTGGTCCTGTAAAGCTCATGAGGTTCTTTGTATAGTTCCACTTATTCCGCTTTAATATTTCAGCTCTCTTAACTTCCAGGTTCCAGTGTTGATCCCCAAATAGCGTTTGTAGAAAGCTAGTGCGCCGTCTATGTAGGGTGTCATGTAAGTTTGTTACTTTCACCCAGGCTGCGACCGACAGTTAGTGTAATTAACAGTTAGAAAACCTGTGACGCCAAGTGATGCACATAGTTAAACGTCCCATTGCTGTTACTGTCTATTATCACCACTCGCGGAATGCCACTTGTCCAAACAGATTACTTGGTCAGAAATAACTGTTGTATAATGTCATTCAATTAATGTTTTAAAATCAAATCAAAGTCTGAATTTTATTCAGTTTTATTGAAACTCGTTGTGATGTGCCGTTCTTATTGAGGGTGAAAACTGAAGCTAAAGCTATAGAAGCTTGTGGATTAGTGTATATGTTAAAAGGTGTTCCGAAGGTACGGCCAATCCAGAATTTTTTTTTTTTTTTTAAAGATCTCTGTTCACATTATAAATTTTCTCTTTTGTGGACTATTACAAAAGTATGCATTAGCAAGCTTTTCTCTGCTCACACATTCACCAACATCATGAAGGTAACATCATACAGTATTAAGGTTAAGGACATGACATCAAAAGGTCCGACCATCAGGGCATCAGAATATTGTTAACATCTATTAGAAAAATAAGAGTAACCTTTTAATTAATTCCTAAAAATTCACAATGTTTGTCATTTTTATTATTGCCTCACTTTTGAAAGGGTCAAAGACACACAAACACACATGCAGCATAAACGGATTCTGTAATAATCCCACAGCACATGTTCAGCCTTTGTGTGTGTGTGTGTGTGTGTGTGTGTGTGTGTGTGTGTGTGTGTGTGTGTGCCACAACAGATTAAGGTCACTCGTAATCTGATCAGTGCTCCAACTTTCACCTTACTCCTAAAACTAATGTGAGCTGTCAACTTTTTAAAAATGAACATTTTTATTCCAAATGTGTTCCAAGCTCCAAAACCAAAACGCTAACATGAGGACTGTAATAAATGGCAGCTTCAAAACAAATCCCTTGTTAGTTATTAATCTTGAAAGTTTGAACTTATTTCTTTGAAATGAAATGATGTGTGTGTGTGTGTGTGTGTGTGTGTGTGTGTGTGTGTGTGTGTGTGTGTGTGTGTGTGTGTGTGTGTG
>JAAGKR010004446.1:0-61128 GCA_011419295.1 Clarias macrocephalus | reverse complement strand
GGAGTGACATCTGGGAGATGAAGTGACGTCCTCAACGGTGCCAGGTGATGCAGCAGTGTTTGAGAGACGCCCCCTGGCAATGCCATGAGCTGGAATGTTCTCATAAGCTGGAAATTGTGCGGGGAAAAGATGACCTGGCCCATGTTGTAAGACAATAAGAAGACTGAGGTGGACCTAATCAGTGACACATGCCTTGATGGCTGATGGGAGCTGTAGTCCAGCAACTTCATGGTACTAATGATCTGATATATTGCTTTTAGATCAATGAATACTGAATGGTCAAATCTTTTAGCAACCCAAGACAGTACAACATCAAACTGGTGGTGACAAAAGTGTTATTGTTGCTACATTTTGACATTTACATGGACAGCATTTGTCAGACGCGCTTATCCAGAGTGACGTACATTTTACCTCATTATATACAGCATATGAGCAGTTGAGGGTTGAAGGTCTTGCTCAAGGGCCCAACAGTGGTGGTGCAGGTGGTTGAACTTGAGACCTGATCAATAATCCACTGCCTTAAGCACTGAGTTACCATTGTCCCCATTTGACTGCATCATATAGTACCTGCAGCTCCACAAAATTAGTTTTTTTTAGAAAGTACTCTGGAACTTAGAAGGATTGCTTTAGATAGTCAAAGCCCATAATGTAGACAGAGGTATGTTTATGTGCCATTATAAATCTGATGACCGTACAACCACTCACCACCTTCAGTTGAGTAGCAATCCATAAAAAAAAAGAAAAGATTATTATAAATAGAATAAACTTGACACAGTAAAAGAATCTTGGGATTCTGGCTGGAGAACTGTGGTAGATACTGTTCTGTTTGACAAAGCATCTTAAAACCATTTTAAATCCTTATACTAAATGAAATATTTTCTGAGGTTTAACATTGGACTTTGTGTTCCATTCAGTTTCCAGACGTTCAGACTTTGACCCCCAAGTTTGGGTAAAGATAGCACGTCTTTGCAGGTCATATCATACTTTGCTCTACATTTATCATGATCCTGGCATCCTAGTGGATATTGCCTACATTAATCTTTCTTGAAGCTGCCAAAACATAGAAACCTAAATGAATGTGAATTAAATGCTCCCTCGTAACATCCAACAATAAGTTAGTCTTGGAACGAACACACTGCTTACCTTTACTTAAGCCCGGCTGATTTAATGGCTGAAACCATCCACAAAAATAGGCATCGAATACATTTCATCTTTTAACATGAGATTTCCTTGGAGAACACTTCCAAGGTAGAGATCATAAATAATGTCTTTGCATCGACAGGTTTTGCGAGGGCGATTCCCATTAATACACTTTATGCTAAGCTATTCTCCCAGTGATTTTCTTGGCAGGGATTTCATTACCTAAGACAGGTGACTATTTCAAAGATACAGCCTTGACTTTGGACTTAGGATCCATAAAGCAGCCTGGCTTGAATTTTTAAGTTTATTCTGTCCCTTTGTCCGAACCCTTGAAAAAGCCTATTCACTTTATAGCACAGTATCAGTTCACGTTACTGGTACAAATAACCACATCCCTTTAGCAAAACCGAACCTTCAGGATCTAGTGGCGATGAGAATTTCTCCCTGAGGTTTCAAGGCTGTTTAATTTTTAAACGTTTCCTATCGAGCCTTCAGCCCTGCGTTCCTGTGGTTAAGCGGAGTGCTGCTCAGTTCCCGAGGAAGACGAGCTTAGCTGGCTGACTAGTCATATGTAATTAGGCACGCTGACATAAATCAAGCCAGACATGCAGGAAGAGCTTCAGTGGTGGTCTTATGCTTGTGCGCAGAGCTCGGTGCCGAGCTGGTAAGGGGGAGTGTGTATGTGTGTGTGGCTTTTAGGTAGACAGAAGCAGCGGTAATCTAGTCTGTAGATTAACGCCTGGGTCATTCAACTCTACCAACCCCCATCATCCCTCTCTCTCTCTCTCTCTCTCTCTCTCTCTCTCTCTCTCTCTCTCTCTTTTCTCCCAGATTTCTCTCCCTTTCAATTTTTTCCATTAAAGCCTCAATGATTATGTTACAGACCTAATATATTCCCCTTTTTTTTTGATCCTTTACAGAGTGCTGGACTGAAAACTGGCTTCACAGTGATCCATTCATTCCTGAAAGCTATTCATACTGTAGAATTTCCACAAAAAAAAAAAAAAAAAGTGGAAGTATATAGAGACACATGGACGCAGGTACAGAACAATGAAAGCCGGTGATTATGATGCAGGGGTTTAAGTGTTAATCTGTTGCTGCAGGCTGTAGACTTCAGCTTCGCCCCCATCACCCCCCCCCCCCCATGCACACTGACACGTGTGTGCATCATGACTTGGCATTACGGATAGCTTGCCTCTGGCTATGCAATCCACGAAAATGCCACTATTAGGTGTTTCTCTGCAGAATTGTGGACAGCAAATTCCAAAAGACGAATCAGTTAAGCAGAATAAGCACAAAAAGAATTGATCCCACAAATGCAGACAATCGACCTTTTCAAACTGCTCCTCATGCAGCAGAAAAGATTTGAATTCAAGATGTATGATTCAAAGAACTTTGTTATTCCCAGAGGGAAATAACTGTTCAAGAAAGAAAGATATACACAAATATTATATATTATTATTATTATTATTATTATTATTATTATTATTATTATTATGTATTAATATACAGTGTTTTACAAGTACTGTATTTTACAAGTAGTAACACAGTGACCACTTTCAGTTCCAGTTTCGTTTTTTTTTTTTATAGAGACAAGCCAGAAAGACTGTCTGAATGTATTCCTCTGTTCGGTCAGCACGCTGTGTAGAGCGTGAGAAGGATTGTCCAGGACTGAGTGTTCAGGATTGAGTGGGGTCTCTAAGGCATCCTCCTCTTGGCCGCAACATGAACAGGATCCAGCTCCATGCATAGGACAGAGCCAGTCTTCCTGATTAATTTGTCCAGTCTATTTTTGCCCGTCAGAATTTTGCATACGCTCATCAGGAACATAAATGTCATGGAAATATTTCAGTGATTTCTTTGTACTGGTTGTTTTCTGAGAAAGAATGAGTTTACAACATAGATCTTCAATAAAAGAAAACAATAATAATAATAAAAATCTTCAAATATCTTGGTTTTGGGATTTCTGATATTATTACAGGCCCAAAATTTTATGAATGGTAGATTACACAACTCAAGGATCTTTTATGTTGCCATTTCTAGACAAATGCAGGTTCCAAGACCAGTATTATGTGACAGGTGCAGCCCTGTTACCAAGGTCTGGAAGAAGACCCAAACTATTACCGCCAGCTGAAAGGAAACTGGATGAGGGTCAGGGGTGGGTCAGTGGTTTAAGCATTGAACTATGGATCAGAAGGTCCTGGATTCAAACGCCAACACCACCAAGTTGCCACTGCTGGGCCCTTGAGCGAGACCCTAAACCCTCAATGTAAACAAACAAAAAAATTGATCGTTCTGGACAATTTGGGTTCTTGCCGAATGTTCGACTGTAAATGTAAATGGATGATCAGGAACAGCTCAGGAACCCCAAGACACAAGCCTGCCATGAACTGGAAGCTGCTGAATCACCAGTGTCACTGTCTACAGTCAGATGAGGCTTACATCACCATGAACTGAGAGGCTCTAAAATCTAAACCTTCAAGCTTGACCATATGCAGCTGACTATAAGACAATGAAAACGGGGGTATGGATGTAAAAAGGAGTAAATGTCAGGTCAGGCATCCCACTCATCTTACTACTAGATGTAAAGCACGGTGGTAACAGTGACAGGATTTGGGACTGTCAGTGGAAGTGGACGGAATAACAAAGAAGGACATTCTGACTTTTCATAACCTGAAATCTATGGTTAAACCAGGTTAACGTTACGATGATGGCACTGCTACCCTATCAAAAAAATAAGTAGACCTTGTATAAAAGTCAGGGGCACTCCGGGAAAAAAACTTAATTGAACACTTAATAATTCCACTAAGAAGCGTGTTCAAATATCCAGCCAGAATTCTGACGCCTGTTGATGGCCCTTTCTGACCAATCGACTTCAAAACTACTGCAATATTACAGCTTTTCCAGAAATATCTGATATACCAATAGAGGAGGATTTATGTAAAGATGTGATTTTTGGGAATTGGCCTGCACATGTTAGTGTTTTCCCTAATGCAAAGGGCAGGAGGTCCTTCAGACTGGATTTGAGAACCACTGATGTAAAGCTTGCCTTATGTCAAAGCTCATTAGGTGTCATACTCTATGTAAGGAGGCCTCACCTATCATTAATAGCACATTCAGATATCAAGCAGCAACCAGTCATATTTCCATGCAGTATAAAACATGAATTCACTATTCCAACACAAACTTAATTATTTAAGAAGCTCATTCATCATCTGTGTTTAAACCTTGGATATGAAGCAGTAATGTCTACCTACTGTACAGTAGCATCACTTCACTTAATTAAGAAATTCCTATGGCAACTAGAATAATAGGGCAATTCACAGAAATGTCTCTAGGATACGTAAATGTGCTACTAATCACATGGTAGGGATAATAGCTCATGATAATCAATGATAAGTGAGGACTTGATTTCTTATAAAGAGAGCAAACTACTGAAATCCTCCTGAAATGGGGATTCCATTTATTCTTCAACATTACACAGTAAAATGTGTGCGATACTTATTAAGACTTTATCAAGTTGAGCACCATTAAAATGAAAATGTTACCATTTCTTATATTTCTTTTATTATGTTAAGATCTTTAAGCTTAATTGACTTGAATCACTATATTCAATAAATATCACAGCTACGTCACATTCTGTGTTGTCTATGTGCCTCGTGGCAGCCGAACACACACTAGCTGATGTTAGAACAGCACACGTGTCACTGAGAGAAGCTCCTGTCAGTGAGTGAGAGAGTGACAGCATTATAAATTTAACATTTCAAGTTTTGAGACATCATTCATTTAAAAATATATATATTTTGCTTCCTGAAAGTCAGACTTTCTTGTATTTTTAATGTAGTCTTGAGCAATAATTCTCTAGGCTTACTGAATGACTTTCGGCTACTTTTTGGAAAGTTTTTCATGTGTGTTTTCACTCCAGTCCCTGTACCTGACCAGTTTCAGAGGAATGCTTTTGTTTGTCAAGCTACAAAGTGACATCAGCTGAACAGGTCGGTGATTAGTATACTGGTGATGCTGAATGCTGATTGGTTGGAACAGATGAGAGGGGAAATGAGGTCACCGCTGAGATTGTTACATAAACAATAACAATTTTTATTGCATCTTCAGGCACTTTTTTACTGTCTGTCACAGTAAAACATTTGGTCATATTTAATTTAATAAAATGAAATTTTATAAGAGGTGGCTTTTTACACAGTACGTCTGTATAATAACATCTGTATACGTAAAATAACGCCGATACCGTAGCTGTCCAAAATAAATTGTAATCCAATAGCTTCTTCGAAATATGAAGCGTTTGAAAAATTTATAATTAAACAATTTGTGAAATTTACTCACTCACTCACTCACTCATCTTCATTACCGCTTAATCCAGTATTCAGGGTCACAGGGAGTCGGGAGCCTATCCCAGGAGACTTGGGGCACATGGCAGGGTAGACCCTGGACAGGGTGCCAATCCATCGCAGGGCACAGACACACATACACTCATTCACACACTACGGGCAATTTGGGAACGCCAATTAGCCTAACCTACATGTCTTCGAACTGTGGGAGGAAACCGGAGTACCCGGAGGAAAACCACCAAGCACGGGGAGAACATGCAAACTCCATGCACACAGAGACGGGAATCGAGCCTGGCCGGGGCTCGAACCCGGACCCTGGTGGTGCAAGGCGACAGTGCTAAACACTACACCACCGTGCCGCCTTGTGAAATTTTACTTTCAATTTAATTTAAAATATGAGACTGTACGGCTAAAACAGCAACTATATCAAAGCTCAGGCCTCCCTTGTCTGCTGCATTGACCTGCCACAGGACGTTCAGAGCTAGCTATGTAATCATGAGAGAAGTACTTCCCACTGCCTGAGTTTCCTGTAGTGCTGCTTTGATCACTTATTCCTCTAGAGATCAGATTATCTGCTTCTAAAGGATCAGCATAGTTAAGCTTTTTAATATGTAATTATGGGAAAATTCAAATTCACACATCTTTTCCAATTTACTTTAAGTCAATCTTTAAATGAAGTCAAATCAGGTGGCCACATGGTGCACTGTTTGTAATAGCTTACGAAGATAATGTGGGTAACAAATCCTGTGTGCCATTCTGTGTAACTGACATTGTTTCTTTAGCTCCTGTGCAAAAGCAGGAAAGCTGAGACAATATCCACACCTAGGTTAAAAACCTATTTGTCAGGCACTCAGTGTTGTTGACAGAGCATCGAGACACTGATGTCCGAGGGTGACCTCATGCCTGCGTTGCCTTATGGCACAGTCACTGCAGGACCTGCTGGAGTCCATGATTGCGCCATGATCATAATAAACACCTCTTTAAACCAGTGTAGGGAAGATTTGATTGTATTTTATTGATATGTTTTTAACAGTAAACAGGATCACATTTACATTCATAATTATGGTACTGTATTTCTTAAATTAAATCTTGATATGGATTTTACTTAATACATTTATATTTTTACAACAACAACAAAGAGCATCTTTAGATGAACCAGACTCAATAGTCTTAAACCATTCTCTTTAGTGTGAGACCAGAAAGTATGATAACACTATGTAAAAAAACATTTAATAAAATCTGGGCACCTTGGCATACGAATGTTTTTTTTTTTTAATATTGGTAATATTTTTAATTGGCTGGAAAAGATTATTTGCATTTACATTATTTCTTATGGAAAAATTTCTTATCGCAATACAGATTTTCACCATAAGAGCTGTCTTCCGGAACCATTTAACCTTGCATGTCAAAGTTTCATTGTATAACAATTTTCTAGGTAGGTTTAGTGCTAAGTAGCTGATAATGAATTTTCTTTAACTTACAAGCACTTTCAAGAACTTTTACGAAATTTTTATAAGAATTTTCAAGCATTTTCTAGAATGTTGGAGAATTTAAGAGAATTTTCAAGAACCACTTAGAATTTTCTACAAGTTTCCATAGAGTACACCAATCAACCATAACATTACAACGCTAAACATTATGTCCGGTATTGTGTACCGTATTGTTTAACCTCCCAGGACAGGCTAGAATTTAGTCCTGTGGGCATGGGTGAGCCTTGGGTGGCCATCATACTGTTACCAGCTTACGGGTATATAATTGATAATCAATGTTAATGCTTAAGTCAATCTTGACAGACTACTACTACTTTTGTTTGTTTATTGTTATAACTAATTTAAATACGTGTGTGTGTGTGTGTGTGTGTGTGTGTGTGTGTGTGTGTGTGTATATATATATATATATATATATATATATATATATATATATATATATACATACTGTATATATACACATATGTGCATGATGACACTTTTTGAATACTTTTACAACATTACATAGTGTTGAATCAATATGCTTTTACAAGGATTGAAAAGCACGAGAGATAATCATGGTTTTAAAAGTTCCTATTATCCAAGTGAAGTTATCTCCACGTGATAATATCCAAGTGAAGTGTGTGTGCATGGACTGAAATCCATCCATCCATGCATCGATCTACAAACCTCTGTAGTCCAAATAGGGATCGTGGAGCCCAATGGTGACCCTTGTATTTATGAACTGGACCACCTAAATTTTAGTTTTAATATTATAATCTTGCCTAAGTTGTGTCCCTTTCAAGATCCATTTTCTTCGCTGTGATCAAAGTTCTTGTGTGTCAGCCTATAATCCTTAAATACAAATTTTCCATTGTTTTTTTTGTTTTTTTTTTACCTTAAACCAGACATTAAAATGCTAGCATTTCTTGATCATATACAGTACAGCAGCGCACAGCACTGCATGTTAGTTCAACACTGTAGGTGTTAATTGATCTCAAGGGATTTTGCTGTGAAGACAGTTCATGCTGATGCATGACTGGTCCCTAATGAAGCTGCTCTACACTGCATTCAATATAATCCAGATGCCTCGCCGCTAAAACAACACTTCTTATTTACCCACAATCCCTGCTGTTTATTTTTAGTCTACTGTAAATGCATTGAGGGAAAATGAAGTTCAAGAAGAGAGTTCTTATAGTCTGAGATAAGTTAAGATTTGCTTTAAAACAAACAGTATCATTTTACAGCATATTATTGTCTAACTATAAATCTAGACTTTTTGAGATTGTAAAAATAAGATACCTGATCCTTACCTATTTGGACAAAATAAAAAAATTAAAAAGCCCTCTACCTTGAAACATATTATATACAGTGCCTTGCGAAAGTATTCGGCCCCCTTGAACTTTGTGACCTTTTGCCACATTTCAGGCTTCAAACATAAAGATATAAAACTGTAATTTTTTGTGAACAATCAACAACAAGTGGGACACAATCATGAAGTGGAACGAAATTTATTGGATATTTCAAACTTTAACAAATAAAAAACGGAAAAATTGGGCGTGCAAAATTACAGTATTCAGCCCCCTTAAGTTAATACTTTGTAGCGGCACCTTTTTCTGCGATTACAGCTATAAGTCGCTTGGGGTATGTCTCTATCAGTTTTGCACATTGAGAGACTGAAATTTTTGCGCATTCCTCCTTGCAAAACAGCTCGAGCTCAGTGAGGTTGGATGGAGAGCGTTTGTGAACAGCAGTTTTCAGTTCTTTCCACAGATTCTCGATTGGATTCAGGTCTGGACTTTGACTTGGCCATTCTAACACCTGGATATGTTTGTGAACCATTCCATTGTAGATTTTGCTTTATGTCAGGTTTTCTTCCAGAATGGTCCTGTATTTGGCTCCATCCATCTTCCCATCAATTTTAACCATCTTCCCTGTCCCTGCTGAAGAAAAGCGGGCCCAAACCATGATGCTGCCACCACCATGTTTGACAGTGGGGATGGTGTGTTCAGGGTGATGAGCTGTATTGCTTTTACGCGAAACATAACGCTTTGCATTGTTGCCAAAAAGTTCGATTTTGGTCTCATCTGACCAGAGCACCTTCTTCCACATGTTTGGTGTGTACTTTAAACGACACTTTTTATGGATATCTTTAAGAAATGGCTTTCTTCTTGCCACTCTTCCATGAAGGCCAGATTTGTGCAATATACGACTGATTGTTGTCCTATGGACAGAGTCTTCCACCTCAGCTGTAGATCTCTGAAGTTCATCCAGAGTGATCATGGGCCTCTTGGCTGCATTTCTGATCAGTCTTCTCCTTGTATGAGCTGAAAGTTTAGAAGGACAGCCAGGTCTTGGTAGATTTGTCTGATACTCCTTCCATTTCAATATTATCGCTTGCACAGTGGTCCTTGGGATGTTTAGAGCTTGGGAAATCTTTTTGTAGCCAAATCCATCTTTAAACTTCTCCACAACAGTATCTCGGCCCTGCCTGGTGTGTTCCTTGTTCTTCATGGTGCTCTCTGCGCTTTAAACGGACCTCTGAGACTATCACAGTGCAGGTGCATTTATACGGAGACTTGATTACACACAGGTGGATTCTATTTATCATCATTAGTCATTTGGGTCAACATTGGATCATTCAGAGATCCTCACTGAACTTCTGGAGAGAGGTTGCTGCACTGAAAGTAAAGGGGCTGAATAATTTTGCACGCCCAATTTTTCCGTTTTTTATTTGTTAAAAAAGTTTGAAATATCCAATAAATTTCGTTCCACTTCATGATTGTGTCCCATTTGTTGTTGATTGTTCACAAAAAATTACAGTTTTATATCTTTATGTTTGAAGCCTGAAATGTGGCAAAAGGTCACAAAGTTCAAGGGGGCCGAATACTTTCGCAAGTCACTGTATGCGCCTAATAAAAGATTTTCGCATAGTGGGTAGAACTGTCGCCTTGCACCTCCAGGTCCTGGGTTCCCCGCCTCGGGGTCTGTGTGCATGGAGTTTGCGTGTTCTCCCCGTGCACGGTGGGTTTCCTCTGGGTTCTCCAAAGACATGCAGATTAGGCTAATTGGTGTTCCCAAATTGCCTGTAGTGTGTGAATATGTGAGAATATGAGTGTGAATGTTTACTAGAGGTCCTACCATGGTTGTACAAGATGGGAATAAATACAATGGTCATCACTGGCCTCCACGATCCCTAGTTGGACTACAAAAGTGCCTGGATGAATCCATGAATGGATGGTAGATGCATGGTTAGCAATGTGGGTCTTGCACCCCCTGGGTCCTGCTCTCAGGTCTGTGTGCATGGAATTTGCATGTTCTCTCTGACATCCCATCCAGGGTGTGTCCCACCTAGTGCCCCTAGTGTAAAAAGTAAGCGAGTGAGTGCATGAGTCATAATTCTGGTCATATTTTGTTGGCAGATTCTGTACCCCGACTGCAGTCAGATTTTGCTATTAGCTTCTTTATATATATATTTTATATATATATATATATATATATATATATATATATATATATATATATATATATATTTTTTTTTTTTTTTTTTAAGAAGCTAATAGCAAAATCTTTTAAACGACATAGAATGTCATATTAATGAGACATTTAATACAGAAGTAGTGAAGACAGAAAGCCTGGAATGGCTCAAACTTAGCGAAGGCAAAGCAGGCATATGGCACATTTACAACAAAGACTAATCTCAGCTACTGTACTTAGCAATCTATGAGATGACAACTGTGATTGAATTGATGGTTGTATTCTAACTTGATCTGATCGTTCGGTGTGTATTGATGAGAAGGATTGTATCGACTAAACATTCAAACCTCATTACAAAATAATTCCCATTAAATAGATCCAATTAACAGGCATATGTTAATGGGATCTATGGGATATGTTAATGGGATTCTATGTTCTGGGCAAATTTTTACATGAAGTCAGACTATTATACACCAAACCAGCCAAGTCAATGAGATGTTTACTTCAAGGTTATTATTGTGAAGGTACTGTGAAGGTAAGGTGATCAATAATGAAATAGTAACCGCCCCAAACACACAGTCGATTTTTGTACAATCGAGGACCCGGTACTAATAATAAATTGCACTGATGAATAATTTAAACACAGTAAAAAGGCAAAGCCAGGCGGCATTAATGGCTCAGTGCTAAGTTTCATGCCTGCCATGTGGAAAGCTCGGTTTGCTACACAGTTGATGCCCCGAATCCAGCCATCCAGGCTGTACAGTAGGAACCCATAATACTGGTCTCAAGTCGGATAAAAATGGCCAGGAATGGCATCCGGTGTAAAACCCTGTGCCAAATCAAATGATCATGTCATGAAAGACCAGTTGTGATGAACCCTTAACAGAAGGAGCTGAAGGATGAACAACAAAAAAAAGGGGAAGCCGGTGCCAGTGCACACGTTCATGCTTTTATCGCCCTCTAGTGAAAACACAATAAAACACAACAAGGCTCAAATGTTGACAGGGCGTCAGGGAAATGGTGTCAGGGAAATGATTTATCCGCTTAACATGCGAGCTTCTTATTGTAATGATTTGTTTTTGTTGTAAAAATACACCCATATAACCTATAAAAGACTCATTTTTCATTCGGTCTCTAACAACAACTTAAAAAAAAAAAAAAAAGACGGAAACCGAGCCCGAATGCTGACGAGTGCACTGAGCAATCACGAAACTGTGCTCTTGTCAGCAAATTGTTATTAGAGACAGGCCTATAGAAAGAAACAGACAAGCTGGAGAAAGACTGATATCCAGTCTTTCAGTCCTGTCCGCTCTAATTTAATACAATACCACTCGACTGACCGAGCAACACCATCAGGTCCTGAGTTTAGCCATGATACAAGCACTGGGTGCTTGGATACTTGATGAAAGATGAACTTTTTCCAAGCGCAAAGATCATTTACTCTTTGTTTCCGCAATGAAAAACAGCATGTGGTCAGAGTGCATACTGGAAAGATACTTAGAAATCTTCTGGTAACTCTAATACGTTAATGCGAAACAGATTTGTAAGGAAATGACAGATTCCTTAAAATGACAGGATGATTTCTTTCTTCTTTCTTTTTTGTTGTTGTAATTTTCTGTGCACGCTTCATTACGAAAAAAATACTTCCTAATTAACACTGGTGATTGGGTTGTCCGGTTACATCCGTTAAAATTCATTCTAGATGGTTTCTAAAGTGGTGTGGGGGAATTCGGTGCCTCTGACGTCTCCTTCGTGCGTCCAAGATCTAAACAACGTGGCCGGATTTTAAACACGAGGATTAAAAACCTGACCGGATGAAAATAAAAACAAGTCTAAAACCGTAAATGAACATTTTTTTTCTTTTCTTTGTACGCCTTCACCACAGGCCTCGAGTCATCCTGTACTTATTTTAGAACGATTTTGGAATGGGGGTCTGAACTTACACTATAGGATGATCTAATAAAGAAAGGTTATTTTCAGCTTAAATATTGCCATCTCCTGTACTCGGCTCATAGAAGTCACTGTAACATGACAAGTTTTGTTGGATAGTTTGTTCAGACATTGAGACCTTAGCTCTCACGAGGTCCATCTAGAGAAATGTCTGTGCTGCTGAGGTCATGGACAGGTTTGTGTCATTGTATGAGTCAGCAAGGGTGTGGTCGCGTTCGCGGCGGCTCATTAAAACACAAGGCTAGTTCTCTTTTTAGCGGAATGGCATGTGTCGCTGGTTCCACGTGCTTAGCAACAGCGACTGGATGGATGAAGCTGAGCCGGCAAATAGCCATACGAGAGGTAGACGGGTTCATTTGAGGATTCCAGAGAGATGGATCACGGAGGATCTGGCAAATCGCACTTTTCTTCATTGCATTTTAAACAGATTTTGTTATTAAATAGAACTCTCAGGCCTCGAGTAAGCCCTTGGCTCAATTTTAACCTCATTAAAAAAAAAACAAGAAATGAGAGTACACATAATGAAAAAACAATGCAACATCTGAAAGATTTGCATACATTTTATTCTTTTTGTAACAAGGCCTCCAACATGTAAAGAACATTCGATCGTACCACATGTTTATGGCGTTAATACAACTTTACATCATGACAGTACCAAAGAGTATTTTATCTGTGTCAAACTCACAGATTCCAAACGAGTCATTTGCAAGGCACTGGCCAACTAAAAATTCATCCAACTACAGATATGCACGACAGGGATTATAGAACGTTTGGCAGAGCAAAACAGATTAGTGCTTTTGTTTATTCCCTCATCAGCGATAATACGAACGCTCCAATACTGTTATCCTGTACGCCACTGTACATGATTATCACAGAGCATTTTGTTCATTTGGTTGTGACTTTAAAAAAAAAAAAAAAAGAAGAAGAAAAATCTGAAAAAGAAAGAAAAAGTGCTGGCCCTGGTTATAAGGCCATGTCAAAATATTAATTAAGACAATTTTTTTCAGTTTCCCTTATTTTCTCCTCTTAAGGAGTGAAAGACAAATACATCTATAAATCAATTACAGTTTGGTCACTCACAAGTCACACGCAACAAATTAAAAAAATAGCATTTGATGCATACAAAGCACTAATTAGGTATATCAAGCAAGCAGCAAGGTACTGAAATCAGGCAGCTCGTGAACTTGATTGGAACAAGACTGCGGTGCTTTAAGTAGAAAACGTACATTATATGGCAAAGCGATTTCTTTGCATAGTCGGTTGATTTGATTTTGCAGTTAATACTGATGGGAAGTGTTTTATTTATTTATTTATTTATTTATTTTAAACTTCCGCTTGTACTTACCATATTTGATATAAAACCCTAAATCAAACACTACATACCGAACTGCTGACTGTTCATCCGCTGCTGTCTGGAAATGACCACGACACACTAATACGCAAAATTCTAAAAGACTACAAAACTGCAATATGCACAATAAGTGTTTCAACAATACCTCTAATCACAAGGTAATACACAAAATATGGAACAATTATATGCAAATACAAGAACACTATACATGTAAAGATTAAGTGACGCTCTGCGGGATTATTGCAGGAGTGGTTTAGCTACATCCGTGTTAAAATGCTGTACTGTAATAAAATACTAAAGGCGTTTTTGAAAAGCTTTAAAAAGGCACTTGATGGATTCGACCTGGAGAGAAGACTGGCAACATTCACAGCTTTATTTATATGCCTATACGCTGGTAGGATTATGGACCTCGTACCCTTCGCTTCTGCAATGGCACATACTGTAAGGACCCCAACATTTTACATGAATGTAATAAAGCACACAAATGAACTTGCTTTTGAAATGTCTTATTTTATAGTTGCGTAACATGAAGAAAGTGGTGAAAGGCAGACGAAGAGGTAGTTAAAACAGCTGGATCTTGCAAACTAAAGCGCTGCATTAGTAATGTTCAGGATTTGATCATTTGATCAGTGTGTGTGTGTGTGTGTGTTTCATCATTTGGTAGAGGTGTATGAGGGCTGTCAAGGTTGAAATATTGATAGCGAAAATCCTTAGAAAAGAATTCCTAGAAATTAGAAAGAAAACATGGACAAAAAATAAAATAAAATAAGCACAAAAAAAAAAAGCCTAGAGTATGTTAGTGGACACGGATCAGATATTTTCTTTTAGATGTGCGCCAAGAAGCAATAAGACAAGAATGAGGAAAAAGAAAAAGCCTCATGTGTCTGGTACTTGCAGCGAGCAGCGCCTTCATTTTCCTTATAAAAGTTACCACAATCAAAGAGGCTACTGGGTGACAAATCCAAGACTTCACAGGTCAAAATTCACCAAGTCAGCATGAAATGAAACCAAGAGCAAATACATGCCTTGTGTCCTTTCCCCTTTAGTGAATTCATGTTTCCACTTGGAGAATTTTATTCCATTCAGACTGACTGCTGTTTTTCCTTAAAACAAACAAACAAACAAAAAAAAATCATAATTTTCAGGCAACTCCAATATCGCCATGGTGATAAAGCGGCTAAAAAGTCATAAACTCTATGGCTAAATCTTGCCACTGCTGCCCAAGTCTGACCAGCTTCATATTTTTTTCCATTCTGTTTCTATCCAGCTGCAATAGTTTCAGCTAAACTTGGATTTGGATTTCCAAATGATTCCATGACACATTTTTGTATGTCGTACGATTTGAAACGCTGCTGAAAACAAACATTCCCATGCACATTCTCTCTGGCTTGCAGTTTGCTGGTGATGATCGGAGAGACTGCGGTCAAGGTGTCCATAGTCATGTCAGCTAAACAAATGGACCTAAATCTCGTCTTTGAACTATCTACTACTTCTAAAAAAAAAATAAAAAAAAGAAGAAAAAAAACTGCGGAGTAAACAATCTGAGTTTCAATGCATCGTAATTAAAGAGCCTTAAAAAAAACAGCCCTTAATCGAAGGGTCTTAATCGTAACCTTGTAAGTGCTATATACTGTACGGTCTATGCACATCTTGCAGGGCAGACTGGAGAGGAATCAGCCCACAGGCAAAGTATTTAGTACTCTTAAAGTGCAAAGAATTAGTATGATACAAGTCTAAGAGAAGGATTTAAATAAAAATAAAAAAAATACTGAACTAAGTACACAGACAGCTCCTTATACAACAACAGTGCAGGAGCTTTATAAATCCTTCAGCATTTCCTTCATTTCCACACGAGTACCATACTGCAAAGAGTACCATATTGTACAAAATATTCAACATTTACACAAGTCCTCCAAACTCAACCTCATTTCCAAAAGACATTCTTTGTGTATTTTTTTTTTCTTTTTCTTTTTGGCACTGATTCCCAGGGTTTGGTCCAGTATTGTTTATTAAGGCATCGGGAATGGCGTTGTGCAGTTAAGGCTGTCTACGGTGCATCAGAAGGACCAGGGCTCACCAGCGCCCACTTACACTGGCAATGTCAGCGTGGTACTGGCGGGGCAGACGCCCGCTGGCGCCCCCCTCTAGGAACGAGGACCGGATGTTTGGTGGTTCAAAGAGTTTCCTTCGGTTCTTGTTCAGATCTGTAAAACACACCAGAAGCACAGAGGCATCGGTGAATAATGTGCACCTTACTGTACATATACTGTATATACATACCGTACACACACCTTACTTATTGTTGATAAATATGTGTCAGCAGCATTGTTGTCTGTTATTGTGAGAAAACTCTTTCGCCCAGGGATCTATAAAGTGTCTGTCTATCTATAAATGCTTTCTAAAGTCCAGCAGTGCCTGCATTGTTTAAGAGGGCCACCAGACTTGACAGATCCAGAGCTCCATGAAATATATATCTTTTATCTTACAAAGGACGAAAAAGTAAAGGCAGGATGCTCATCTCTCAGCACAAGATTCCATCATCACAGACTATACTACATTTTTTACTGGCTCAAGACCTCAGCAAGAGAAATAAACACTGGCCCACAGGCATTTCCTGTCCTCAACACAAATTGGCCTTGTCCTCTGTGTACCTCCAAGCTCTGGAATTCACAAGCATGTCAGCATTGCCCAAATATAACAACAAGTATTAACACTGAAGAAGAGGCTCTTTGAGATATCCCCAGACCTGGATTCTGTACTTTAATCCCTTGGGAGAGCATCAGCATCAACAGAAACACCTGCGTCAAACTTTAAAAAGCCGTCATTGTTATTGGATTGTGGATGTTTTCACCACAACTATGTAAAAAGTTGATTGCGATCATTTGTGCAACTTTTGACTGAAACCAAAGACTGAGAAACATTGGAGTAACCTCGAATGGCGCACATTTGTGTCTGATATTGATACAGACGATTACGAGGGCTGTACCGAATGTAGTGCAAAAATGGGCATAGTTGATTTATTAACTGACTTAGGTTGTTCAAATTGTGCCTGTTGGTAGAGTAACTATTCATCTATACAAAGTTAGTACTCACAAGCAATGCATTTGCATCATCATTTAACCCAACTATCGAGTCCTCTTTGAAAATCCCCTTTGTCAAAGTTAACGGCCTCCTGCTGCGTGGTTTGTCCTCAATGATTGTTTCCCCTTCTTTAAACTTCATCCATCTGTGCACATTGCTCTTGTCACTGCTGTCATCTCTGTAAACATTCTGCAGCGCCGTGGGACAGACGGAATTTTCAAAGATGATTTGTGACTTGGGTTCAACAATGGGGCAAATGCATCTCCTGTGTTGAATAGTGAGTGCCTTTGTATAGAGGAATGTTTGTTACTCTACCAACATGAACAATTTGAATGACCTATATCAGTTAATAAATCAGTTATGCCCACTTTTGCATTATATTCGGTTCAGCCCTCGTAACTGTCTGTATCTCTATCAGACAGGAATGTGAGCCGGTTGTGGTTGCGCCCATGTTTCTCAGGCTTTGGTTCCAAGCAAAACTTGCTCAATTGATTGCAATCCCCTTTTTACATGGTTGCAGCAAAAACGTGTAACTATGCAAGTTAAAAAAGTAAAAAAACAACAACAACAACAAAAAAACACTTCTCTATCCACGCATTCATTATTAAAACTGATCACTCACGACAGTAGGAGAAATCACACACCTGAGATGGCCAGTAGCATCTTTCGGCGTGCTCCAAATGTGGTGATTCCCAGCTCCTTCAAGTCCTGATCAGTCAAAGTGAGGAATGTCTGCAGGTCAATCTATGAGAAACACAAAATGCCAGCTATTGACCCAGTAGGAGCTGAAACATCGCTAATGGTCTAATGCATAAGTCACAGATTGGATTCTCTTTCTCTTAGACTTGAGTTTTACGATTCAGCATTGCAGTTTTTTGTAGATTATTATTAGAAAAAGAGAGTTGTTCCAAGCACTAATCCAGAAGTCTGATTATATGACTACAATAGCAAAAATGGAATACAATAATATGGACCAGCTGGGGCTCCTTAAGCCTGATACCTGAAAATCCTACAAATCTCTCTTTGATAGTCATTTTTTAATTTATTAATATTATTTTTGGATCCTACCTCCTGTTGCTGGAAGACATCTGTGTACTTCCCGAGGCCCAGCTTGCTGAAGAGCTCTGGCAGGTCAGAGCCTTTCAGAGAGGTGCTGAGGCTACAGCCATTACTTCCGGTCACTGAAGAGATGCAGTCCATGTAGTTACTGCTGCTCAAATAGTGTTCCACTGTAAAAGAGATAAAGGATCAGGACTGCTCTACTGTAATTCAGACATGTTGAATTATGTTGTATATTTTTTTTAAAACAACCAGCTTACATCTGGGAAATGTAAAGAAAAATGTCTTCTTTATTTGGTCAGATTTTCCCCCGTTTTTTTTTTCATCCTTAATTTAGTCATATCCAATCCTCACCCATCATTGGTGCGTTCCGCCCCATCAAGGCTACTACTACAGTACCAGTCAGGGGATAAACCTTTACGTGTTTCCTCCAAACCACCATTGCTCATGACACCACCATTGGAGTCACAGTTTAGCAAAAATGGCCAGTACCAGCTAACCGCTCCTTCCGCTTGTGTAAGATCGCAGACACCCTTGACTGGCTGTGGAGCTGTGATTGATGCAAGAGCGCAAAGTACTTCTTATCCCTCCCCTCTGAGAGACCTCCACGGCCCCGGCTGCGACAGGTTACAGCATGAGCCTAGAATCTAACCAGCGATCTCCGGATGCTAAGGCGAGGACTTTACCACTGTGCCACTCAGAGGCGCCTAAAAATGTAGGCAACTGCCCCAAAACACACAACGGTGGCTCTGCTGGTCTGCAGATGTTCTCGTACATCAGCATTTCCGAAGGAGGACTACAGGTATTTGGGCAATATTAATCTCTACTGCCTTTCTGCCCTGCTTACCTGACTTGTTCTGCTTCCTCTTGGGACTGATAGGTGTTGGGAACTCGCTGTGTGTCGGGAGCCCGCTCCCGTTCCTCTCCCTCCAGTTGTCTGAGTCGCTTCCACTTCCCACTCCTTCTCGGCTGTTGGAGCGCGAGAGTGATAGAGGAGAACCCTGCCATGAAATGAAACATAGCTCCATCACTACCGATTCCATAACTCACAGAGCTTCTAAAAATGATCTGAGAACGTCTGAAAAATTAGCCTTGAGTAGCGACTCTGAACAAACTGTTCCATATCAGGAACTGGTCCACTTACTTTGCTTTTTGTCATCACTGACCATTAAACCCTAAAATGACATATTTCTGCAGCTCATCAGCTCTGGTAAACATCATTCATGCGATAGGTCAGATGTGTTGAGGCAAGGGAAAACTAAATCATGCAGGAGAATGACTTCTTATCTAGAGTGACTAACTGACCTCATATCAGAAGGTTTGCATTCCACCAAAGGACATAGACGTGTAAACCTATTCCCAAAACACCATGTAAAGATCCAGAGGTTGTTCTCACCTCGTACGTAGTGGACATGGTAGGTTTGTAGGACACATGGTTGGCCCTGCGCAGCTCCTTAATGGTTTCCGCGGGCATGGACTTGGAGAAACCCAGGCCGCTCCATGTGTTTGTTGGCGTTCGCACCTCCGTCACTACCGGTTTCTTCAGCATGGCTGAAAATGCACCGAACCACAAGTATTTCTATAAATTCTGTACTAGAATTTAAAAAGTACATGATACTTTTAAAGATTTGCCCTAAGTTAATCAATCAAAACAAGAACGTTGACTAACCAGTGGCAACGTCAGATACACTGTATTCATAATACTAGTTTACTATTTGGCATCTTTAATGCACGACCGGCAAATGGTTCGGCAAAAGAGGTTATTAAGATTTTGTTTATTGTAAAAGTATTGCGGGATGTTTATTGTAAAAGGAACCATTGCTGTAATGACCTGCTAAACACTGCCAGATCCTTTGCCCTTGGAAAATCATCAGTTCTATTCTATTGGCACGGTGGATTAAACATATCAGACTGCCTCATTTAGTTATTTTGCAGCTGAACGTTAATTTGTCCTTTCGTCCTCTGTAACCGCATTATCCTGATCAGGGCTGTGTTGGATCTGGAGCCTATCACCCTGAATTCTAGGCCAGAACATTTCAGGCTACCATAAATACACACACTCACATACTCAATCACATCTAGGGCAATCAAAAAGTCACCATTGTAACTACTGGCATGGTTTTTGGATAGTGGGATGAAGCCAGAGACAGGAAACTGGGGACCAACAGAAGTCTCTAGGATTTATAGGAAGGATACCAACACTTCAATAGAGGTGTTCTTTTGTCTACCACTTACCTTTGGTTGCCAGCAACTTCTTCTGCTCATAGTCAAAGGCCTGGAGAGAAAAGATGGAGTCAGAGAGTATTTAGGCTATGTAGGGAAGAAAGTTGTCCTATGTATCGCCTGTCAGCTTACTTCACAGAGATGCAAAGGCATGAGCTAAACACTGCCTCATTTCGTCACAAGTATTTACTAATTGTCTAATGGATAGATTTGCGTTTACTAGGTTCTAGTAATAAATAAAACAACACAAAGCCTGAATGGACCCTTAGCATGTGAGAGACAAGTACAGCATCCACACAAGCACACTACTTCTTGGAGAATTCAAAACTGTTTTTGCATTTTGCATGCTGGATTTCCTGAACACTGTAATGGATGGTGTAGCTCCGCTGGCTCTGGTAAAGGTAGATGATGAGGTGCGTGCTGGAGTACCTGCATGTTGGAGAAAGAGGATTGCGGTGGAAGACGGATGCGCTCCGAGTTTTGCTGGGCTGCTCGTTCGGCAGCTCTTTCGCTTCCCGGAGCCCGTTTATCAGCCACGGGACTCTCGGAAGCACTGGAGTCCGAGTCAGAAAGCAAACAATCTGAACTGGAGAGGTAGGCAGAAAGGTAGAGTAGAAGAAGAAAGGCAAAGAAGAGGAAGAATAAAAGAAAACAGGAGGTTGAGAAGATTTTTGTAATTTAATGACAACAGCGAGCGCAGATTAACAAAACAAAACAAAAGTCATAGCATCACCACCTTCAGACACACATTGTCACTAGAGACTATTTATATAATACAATACAATTCTTCTGTGCCTCTGTTACAGGAGTCACGCAGCTTAAGGCAAAGAATCCATAGCGATTCATTCCCTACTCAAGCAAGTCGTTGGAGGTCAACCGCTGACCTTTAAAACTGTCCCGAGCACTAGGAGAAGCCCTGCTGGGCCACACAGTTGTTGCTGGATAATAGCCGATACTGTCCCAATAAATATCACGCTACAGTATGTTACAGTTAGCAACCCAAACCACTGAATACATACATTCTGATCGACACCCCCGTTTCTGTTTCCGATCAGACACTCATGAATGTAAGAGGAGATGGAGTTGACGAGAAACACTACTCACAAGATCATTTTGATTAAGCCTGTCAATACATTTACTAAACAATAGTTTATTTGGAGTGTACACATTTTAAGAAGATGTTAAGATATGTTTTGTGACTTGTGAACGGCCCCAGACTACTGTACAGGTCATACGGCCATTCGTGATATTTTTCCGACCATGTTTTTCATCTGTGTAGTTGATGGTTCAGCAATATCCTACTAATTTTTAACCCAATTCCGGTAATTTTAGTAATCACATTCTGACTTGGTTGTTTAAGAAATGTGAAGCTATTTAATGCATCAGTTAGAGATAAAAGAACTGTTGTCAGATGAAACATATTAATCACTAAAGTAATAATGACCCCATCAAAGGCTCTTAAGCATTTGCTTAATAAGTAGCTTCAGACTTTTTTGGGGGCTGTGCAGTGTATTTTCTAAAGCTGCCAGGGAAAATACATTTGAATAAAGAATAAAACAATCACTGTGCAACTACTGATGCTTGCTGTGCTGTAAATTAATTTTACACCAGAGACATAGCTGGTCTTTATACTGTCTTTCTATTCATTTACTGGCATTTGACTCATTAATGTCTGAACTTTAAAAGGCAATAAAAATTCTACATTAAATTTTTTTAACAATGCACACCTTTATCTAGCAGTTAGAATGTGTTATGCATTTGTGAGAGTGTGTCTGGATAAAAGAACATACTGTAAATGCGAGTTCTTTGTGCCCTGAAGTAACTCCACAGCCTGTCTCTTGCCTGAGGCTGTTTTACAGGAGGCCAGCATCTGCTTTAGTTCACTGCTGTTTCCCGAGTGTGAGGGGCTCCGTGGCATGCCCACTTCCACGAAAGTATCAGATCCTGAATCACAAAAACCCGATCACACACACACATACATATACATTTAGGCATTTGGCAGACGGTCTTATCCAGAGCGAATTACAAAAAGTAAGTATAAAAAGCACACACACACACACACACACACACACACACACACACACACACACACACACACACACACACACAAACACACACACGCATGCACACACACATGCACACACACATACACACACACCTCTGAGCCAAATGACAGACATCTTTGGTTAACAATTGTATAGCATGACTACTCTTGGCATAAAGGAATCTGGAGCCGACCGCCCTCATTACAGCTTCACTGCTCACCAGAGACAGGAAACTCTAGTTTAATCGACTCCTGGTCTGAGTGAGGTACAAAAACCATACCCTTATCCTGGCTTTTGGAAGTTCAGCCAACTCAAACAGATCTTAATGGTTATAAAGCAGAAATTACCGAAATGCTTGGCCTTCAGGAAAGCATGGCTGAACCATTTGGAAGCATATACACATCACAACATTAACGATCTGGCCAAAGTCAATATAATCCAATTTCAATTTAAGGAAGATTGGGGGGTTAGTGCTAATCAAGGAGTTTACCACAATTATCCCTGAATAACATGAGAATTAGCAGGAAATTAAATTCACAACTCGTACCTATAATAAGAGCTCTACTTTTACAGCTCCATCGATTAGTTTCTTCCTGGAGATTCTACTACTCTACTATAGTTACACGTTGCTTAAAATCAGTATTATATATATATATATGCAAATGTAAAATTTACAGTTTAACTATACTAGTATGTCTATTCTACCATTTCTAAATAAACAATTTGCTTATTCAAACTTACAGTAACAACTAAAAGCATTCAACAGCATATACAGTACCAGTCAAAAGTTTGGACACAAGGTTGGGTTTATTTTCTACATTCTTGAACAATCCTGAATTTTTCTAATTAAAAAACTACGAATAACACATAATGCATTAGGTAATTAACTAGCAACAACAATAACAGTCAGTTGTTAGTTTAAGACACAAGGGTTAGCTGTTCTCGAATAGTTATTGCAAGAATAGTCATGTCAATTTGCAAAACCCATCAAGCACTATGGTTAAACTGGCTCTCATGAAGACCATCCCAGGAAAGCAAGAACAAAACTCAACTCTGCAGCAGAGTTTACCAGCTTCAAAAACAGAAACTAGTTTAAAAATGTTACTAATATATTGTTTTTCTTTTTCATTTGTGTTTGCAAATTTTTTTTTGCAAACACAAATGTTTTCAAATCTTATCTTGTCTTATAAATCACCAATTAACACTCAGATTAGAGCCATTATGAAGGCTTTACGGCCAGGAAAAAAGCTTGGAATTGGTCTGTCCAAACTTTTAACTCATAATCCATGGTGGGGGTACCTTGGTCCTGACTGGACTTGCTAGACAGTGGTTCAGATGGACAGTGAGTGCTGCCGTCCTGGACTGCATCTCCATGTGCCACATTCAGAACTTTATCAGCCAGCGAGGAGGAGGACATTCTGCCGTACATAGAGCTGGAGTGCTACAGCAGAAAACAAGCACAGAACCAATATCAGAATGCAGACGTTTTTCCTGCATATGACATAGCATATTTTGCCATATTATACCAGATTTTCTATGTAACTGGCACAGCTGACACATTATGAAATAGTCGAGGCTATGTCACCTTGCCGTTGAGGGTGGAAACAGCCTTGCTGCAGTCTGTGACTCCATTGACCTGTGGATCTATTGGAGCAAGGCCGGGTGGAGGAGATGGTGTATTTTGTGTGTAACTTTGGAGCAGGATGTTGGTCAGTGTGGCCTGGGTGGCTGGATGGATCATCAGTGGTGATGAAAAACCTGGGGGTTTTAGAAAAAAAAAAATCAGTATACACTGTATGTGCAAAAGTTTTGGACACATGACAGTCACAATGATGTTTTTGGGGGGGAAATGCAAATGTTATAATAATCTCCACTCCTCTGGAAAGGTTTTATACCAGATTTTAGAGAGACACAGGGGGGATTTGTGTTCATTTAGTCACAAGAGCATGAATGAGGTCAATGATGTTAGATGAAAAGGCCTGAGTTTCAATAAAAGTTCATAGCCATGGTTTTCAGCCATGGGGTTGAGGTCAGGCCTCTGTGGAAGATACTTGAGTTCTTCCAAACCAAACACAACTATGTGTGCAATGCTCTGGGACACTTTCAGCTTGGAACAGGTTTAAGTCTCTTATTTTGAGTGAGGAAAAATTGTAATGCTTTCTCAGACAAAGACAATCTACAGTATACACAATTTTGCTTCCAGCTTTATGGCAGATCAGCAAAAAGCATCCACCTTTTGGCTGTACTGTACATTTATTCAGTTCTTAAAATTTTAATCACAAGATGAAAATGAATGAAATATTTCCCTTGACCACGAATGTATTTTTAAATGTATGAGGAGCGTTCAAGTCAAAACGGGACTTGCGATGAAATTCAATTTGAATGAAGGCATAAAACTGATCGACATTTCCACAATACTTCAAGCACAGTATAATGATGAGACAGTACGATGATGAGTAAAACACTTGAAGGGTGTAGCTGTTTTAAAGAAGGCTGCATATCTGTGAATAATGATCGAGGTGGGTGTGAGCCCACTGCAGTTGCTCCCGTCAAACATTTTAGCGAGCATACAGTAATGCCTGATCTTTGAAAATGCAACTTGCAGAAGTGATGCATTTGACTGTTGGATATGTAGACATAATCATTCATGAACACCACTTGCACATTACAGGAACATGGCTGGAAGCTATTGCCACACCTCCGTACAGTCCTGAACTCACTGCAAGCCATTTTCACATGTTCGGGCCTTTAAAGGAGTTCTTAAGTTGCCAGAGTTTTATACGTAAAAAACAGGCAGTTCAATCATGGTTTCGGCCTACAGAGAAAATCTTTTAACTTGATGGTATCCAAGCATTAAACACTGGTATAAATGGATCAATGTAGCTTAGGATTATCTAGAGACATGAAGGTATTTTTTACTCTGATAACAGTGTTCTATTATTCTGCTCAATCAAAAGTGCAGGGCTAGCTAGCGTTAGGATGTACAATAACATCCTAATGCTAGCTAGCCCTGCTATCATCCTCGCCTACAGTTTCTAAAATGTAATAGTTACAGTATCTAACGCTAGCTAGTGTCCCAGCTACTTTGGGTGGTGGTTTAAATAATATAATAGCCTAATTTAAAAATAGCTTGCTAATGTGTTGTTTATATGTGTTTACTTGACAGTTCAGCTTCATGTAAGCTATTAAAAGCCCCTCATAGCTTAATCAAGATTTCACTGGCACTATGGTGCTAAGTTATTAAACAAAGAGCCTATATAATACTTTACACTGAGAAAACCTGACTTAAAAAAAAAACATGCCTTGATATATAGCCTTTTCATAAGATATCAGTAAATGCCACGCTGAAAAAAACAGCATAGACCAGCATGATTTATATGAGAGGTTGGTCTCATGTTTTGTTTTTGTTATTATTCTTTTATCAAAGCATATTTGCTGTTCATTGTTAAATTATCATATTGTTTCAAATGTGCATATTGTATATATTGTTACATATTACACAATGTTAATATTGTTTGTGTTGGCCAATAAAGCTGATTTTATACTGATTCTGTTTTATATTTTACATATTGGATGACAATGTATTCTGGCTTTTATACTATACCAACATTAGATGGGATGGTGAACAGCATAGTATCATGGCACTATAATACAAAGTATATGCTGGTATGCTGTGGACCAGCATCAGTAAAGTGACCAGCATACCAGCACCAGCATACCAGCACCAAAACACAAAATATGTTGGTATAATGTTAACCAGCTATGCTGGTCTATGCTGTTTTTTTCGGGAGGGTGTATCTGAATAAGCACAAAGCTAAAATATAGGGTCTATTTGCACAAAATATTTCCCACCTGGATAATTCGATAACATAACATCCTAATGCTAGCTAGCCCTGCTATCATCCTTGCCTACAGTTTCTAAAATGTAATAGTTAGCTAATGCTACAGTAGCTAGTGTCCCAGCTACTTTGGCTAGTGGTTTAAATAATATAATAGCCTAATTTAAAATACCTTGCTAATGTGTTGTTTTACAGTATGTGCATGACCGAATATGCTGTTAATGCAAGCTTGCTTGCTAGCTTGTTTGCAACTTAGCTTACTACTTAAGTCAAAAAAATGTAACAGGAGAGATAGCACTATCTAAGCTAACCAGTCTGGTGGTAACCACTTAGCTGGCTAGCTTAGCTAATATTTCCATAATGAGTCAATTATGGACATGTTTGTGTGGTTTTCTTGCTTAACTGAAAAAAGCTGCACTTTAAAAATAGAAACAATGCACTTGACATTTAGTTCAAGCTTCTAAATTCACTCCCAAAAGACTAGTTGAAAATTTGTTGGCAAAACTGGCGCATGTGTGTGTGTGTGTATTTTTCTCACACCTGGCGTGCTGGTTGGACTGGCCAGTGAGCTGGACCAAAGTGTAGGACTAGGCGTTCCAGACGAGGAGACGTGCAGGGGACTGATGGAACTGTTGAGGGCGTTAAGGAGAGAATTGGGGGTGGACGGGGCACTCAGAGAAGCAGCTGTAGGACCAAGCAGACCTGAAACATAGGTTGAAATAAGCATCATGAGCCATATAGTCTTTTTTACAGAGATAATATTAGAATTTAAGGTCTGCAAAACCTCCAAAAGTTGTTCATGATTTTAATAAATACAAGGTGATACCTCGGCATACATATTTAATCCATTCTGCAGGCGGGTTCTTAAGGCGAAAATTCGTATCGTAAAATGCATTTTCACATAGGAAATAATGTAAATGCAGATTATCCGTTCCAGTCACCCAAAAAATATTACTCACTTAATTTATGATTCCTCTTGGCACGAGCTGCTTTTAAAACAAAACTGAAAGTGGCTCCCTTTTCTTCTTCCTACCGTCCTTGCTTCTTGAACAAAAATCTACAAAAATATATGTAAACTCGCTTCGCTTGGCTTTCCACTTTTTCTAATGGCTCCCATAACTTACAAAAAGTGCACGTGCAACATAGGCACAAGTCAGATATACGCACGACGTGGATGCAAGCTGGCGCTTGGTTTTGCTCAGATCGTTCACTTGTATGCGGAAAATGCTTCGTAAGGCAAATTTCATGCACAATTTCTGTTCTTAAGGTGAAAATTCTTAAGGCGGTAAGTATGCCAATGTACTGGTGTACATATAAGAATGTACGCATACTGTAAGTATGAGTCAGTACTGTGAATTTACAAATCCACTAATTTCATTCATTAAGACTAGCTTTTTAATTAGGACAATGGAAATGTTTTCCTATATAAGAGAAGGTCTGTGCATATGGTACAGTAGGTGTCAGGCTGTATTAGATGAATATCTGATATATGTTTAAATAATATATCATAGTCTACTTTGTAAGCATCTCTCTTACCCAGGCTGGTGAGCCCCAAGCCTGCCGAGGTCAGGATGTCGATGCCTACAGGACAGCTGAGAGTCGGGGTCAGGGCGGACGGAGGGCTGCTGGTGCTGCTGCTGCTGGAGGACGTCGAGATGGACACATACACTCCACTGCTGTCCAGCCCCAGCAAATAACGCCGGGCTTCATACATGTTCAGAGCGTTCCTCTCCACGCTCTTTACTATCACTGACTGGAGACGAATGATTAAATAAGTGATGCAGAGTCACAAATATCTGGAAATAATTTTTATTTCAAATGATAAAGAACAGACAGTTTATTTTATCTGACAAAAACAGAAAAGCATTCAGTAGTTAATATAATATAATGTTATTAATGTTTGTGTTGGCACTAAAATCAGGGCTGTTTCGGTCATTGCTTGGAGAATGATGTAAGAATTAGGCTTAGCACAGCTTTTTTTCTGGGACGGGGTGCTTAGAATCTCTGAGACTAATATAAAGTAGGTAACAAATCTATGTCATGGAAGTCTGCCCCACCCATAATGAGAAGACTTTCTGTAATCTGTACAAAAAAAAATATAAAAACTTTAACATGTGACTAAACACTATAACATTAGAAGTGCAGCCATCTTGGGAAACTTTAATGACTTTTTTTGCTATTTGCATCTTAGTGGCATTAACCTTGTCACACTCTTGTTATTTCAGGCAAAGAAGGTATATTCCGTCCATCCTTAGTCCATCTATATTCTGTCCATCCACTGAACATTCCGGATTACACCCTACACCCTGTGTAGGGTCATGGAGGCCTGGGTTCTGTACCAGCAACAGTAACTCAGGAACTGGATGTTTACCCTTTGCATGGGAGAAGCACACACTATCATACACTATGGGCGATTAGGAAATACCTCAACCAACACAGCATCACTCATCGTCCATACCGCTTTATCCTGTATTCAGGGTAGCGGGGAAGTGGAGGCTATCCCAGGAGGTTTAGGGCACGAGGCGGGGTACACCCCGAACAGGGCACACACACATACTGTACACTCACCCACACACTACGGGCAATTTGGGAACGCCAATTAGCCTAATTTGCATGTCTTTGGATTGTGGGAGAAACCGGAGTACCCGGAGAAAACCCACCAAGTACGGGAAGAACATGAAAACTTCATGCACACAGAGACGGGAACCGAACCTGGCTGGGAATCGAACCCGGACCCTGGAGGTGCAAGGAGACAGTGCCAACCACTACACCACCGTGCCGCCCCAACAGAGCATATCTTTACATAATAAAAAAATAATAAGACTGTATATATACCGTACATATCAGACATGCAAAGTGCAAACCTAAAGATGCAAGAAAGACATCTTGCCTCACTGACTACGTTTGACATAGAAAATTGTGCAAATGTACTGGAAGATTTATTTCAACCTGTAATGAAGAACATCCTTCTAGGTAATCAAATGTATAAAAATGATTATGGAATAAGAGGCTAGCTTACAGTAGTGTGCTCAATCATCATGAACAACTCATATAATGTACGTAGAATGATCTTGTTGCCCATCCTACTGTAGCATTTGTTTTTAAAAATGACTGCTTTTAAAGTAGAGAACCCTTCAGGAAATAGAATAACAAACAGGCCAATCAGCATGTCATTTGGAGGAAGTCAGATTTATGCGCTGAAACGGCGATTCGCACAGTCTGCTGATTTAGAACGGAGCCGTCTAAGGAAAAACACAAGATCCTGTTTCGTCGTCTGACCGTGAGTGTGGATATGAAAATGAATGCTCGGAAAAGAGTTCCAGTTTCCAGATTCCCAAGTAAAAACCGCACACTACTCCTACATGTGCCTGGCATGCAGTGCGCTCATACGCTACTCTGACTCCAGCCTGAGAGGAGGAGATCAGACCTTCAGGCTCCTTTACAGGTATAGAGTTATAGGTTATGAGTTCTAAGTTTTCATAATCTTGTTGGTATATGTGTGTGTGTGTGTGTGTGTGTGTGTGTGTGTGTGTGTGTGTGTGTGTGTGTGTGTGTGTGTGTGTTTGTGTGTGGGTGTGTCTATACCTTGCTAGGCTGTTTGGGTTTGGGTTTAACACTGATGAACACATCCAGCTGTTCCATGAGAGATGTGACACACTGTGGATCTACTGCAACGTCCTCTTTGATGTCAAACATCAGGACCAGCGGCAGGCAGCCCTGTATCACAACAATTTCCACACACACACACACACACACACACGCAAACACACACACAGACAAAAACTTATCTAACTAGCCATGTAAGGATCTTCAACAGACTTAATTATTAATGCTTCTATTTAATGTCATGTCTACCCCCAAATCAAGTATTATGTATACAGTATTTTTAAGCCACTTGTCTGGTAGGAACCAGGCAGATGTCCCCATAAGATCAAAAGTCTAAATGAGGACATTTTGTCTCCTTCAGGATATAACACCCAAGCACCAGACAGTGAGAACTGAAGAATAGAAAGCAATTTTCAACACAGTATTAAATCATTGGAACATTAAGTGCCTTAAGGACTACTTGGCTCACATCCTAAAGTAGCAAAGCTACAGTTATTGTACTGTGATCCACCCTCTTGTTCTCATGTTGAAAAGAACAACATCAGCAGGTACGGCATTGAGGAAACTCTCTGCACAGTGACTCAACAGACTCAGCAGGCTCTCTGGAGCCACTGCGAAGGCTCTAAAAGTCATTTACTGTACACTCTCACCAAACCTTCACAAGATCTTAACAGAAAACTTCTTTTATAGTTTGGAGATTAGTTAATTGTTTTTGATTGCTTTTGATTTAGTTACACACATCTGTATGTATGTGTTTAAATGGAGCTACATTAATGATTTACTCGCGCTCACTTACTCATCGTCTGTGTTGAGCACAAGATGGGGTACACCCTGGAGGGGGTGCCAATCCATCGCAGGGCACACACATACACACACTATGGGCAGTTGGGGAACGTCAATTAGCCGTCTAATATGCCTGTCTGTGGGAGGAACCCTGAGAACCAGGAGGAAATATAAAGATGAATATCCTTCTACACTACAATGGTAGAAACTGTCCGGCCGGAAAAGTCAGGATTTATAAAAGTAAATTGAAGGAAACCCACTAAGCACGGGGAGAACATGCAAACTCCAAGGCGGGAATCGACTCCAGAACTTGAAGGTGCAGGGCAACAGTGCTAACCACTAAGCCCATTAATGATTTAATGAATATTCTTTAAAAAAAAAAAAACGTATACACTATAAAGCTATAAAAATATATATATATAAAAATCTTCTACACTTTAAAGATATAAACTGTCTGGCCAAAAAAGTCAGCATTTTAAAAAAAATCTAATTATTTGGCCTGCATCAACCAAATAAAACTCAGAAATGACACATATACAGAATTGGGAGTAAACAGCTGTGTGATCATAAAAAAGCTGCTTGAAAGAGAGGAGAGGGAGCATAAAGATAAGACTTCAGATTACTCATAATCAGCTTAAACAATAGCTGCTAATACAAGTCAGGATGTCTCTTATTAACAGCTGCAGAGCTAAGAAGAGACCAAGCATCTGCAAGTGCTGTAATTGCTTTTTTTTTTTTTTTTCCTGCCGGGAACATTCTCTTCCTGTGTGTTCTCGAACGAGGATCCTATGTTTATGCTATTTCTTTTCTTTCGCTTTGTGCACTGCCACCCCCGCTCTCGTTCTTACTGACCAACAAGTAATGAGTCTTCTTCTTCTCTCCGTCTTCTACACTGAGCCGGCCAGAGGGCTCGGCAATCTGAAGAAGACCACAACAGCAAGTGACAGCTAAAGTCACTGTTTTCTATTTCGCCTTGAGGAAGGAATGGAGGAATTCACACACACACACACACACACACACACACACACACACACACACACACACACACACACACACACACACACACACACAGAAAAAGAGAAGAAAAACAGAGAGGCAGAAATAGAACAGAAAGACTTAAAAAGGAAACAAGTCAGCAGGACAAGAGAGAACAGAAAAGAAAAAAGAAAGACTCTATTACCATGAGGTACTGGCGTGCCAGGCATACGGAGTCGATGGTGCCCTGGATATAGACGGTGGACTTTTTCTGCGGGCAGTTTGGATCAGGGAAGTGCACCTGAGCGCCGGTTCTCTGCATGATGTGCTTGATGTTGGTGCCGTTGCGGCCCATCATGGCAAGATGGTGCTGGGGCGCGATGTCCAGCTGTGTGCTCACGGTGATGGCGCTCGCCAGGCTCCCGGCTAAGTGCTCCAGCAACATGGCCGTTCCCCTCTGCAGCACAACCACAAAGAAAGAGTGAAATGACGGGTCACATGCTCATGAGGCTTTCTTCTTTAATTAAAAAAAATAGAACATGATGTAATACAACTGCTACAACAACCTGAAAGTGGATTATTTTTATATAACAGCCTGGCCTGGAACATGTTATTCTACTTATACTACATTAAATTACCAAAGGTTACAAGTTTTAGCTTTAATGAATAATGCATTCTGTTTTTTTTGTTTGTTTGTTTTTGTTTTACAAATTATGGTTAGACAATTAATTTAACGGAGCATCCTTAAAACTTGTTAACTGGTGGTGGATAGTGCATTTAAGTACATTTAATTTGTTACTGTACTTAATGCATAGTGGTTAGCACTGTCGCCTTGCACCTCCAGGGTCAGAGGTCGATTCCCGGCCAGGCTCGATTCCGGTCTCTGTGTGCATGGAGTTTGCATGTTCTCCCCCTGCTTGGTGGGTTTCCTCCGGGTACTCCGGTTTCACCCCACAGTCCAAAGACATGTAGGTTAGGTTAATTGGCGTTCCCAAATTGCCCGTAGTGTGTGAATGAGTGTGTGAGTGAGTGCATGTGATTGTGCCCTGCAATTGATTGCCCCCCCCCCCCCACCCCCTCCTGGGATAGGCTCCAGGCCCCCCCGTGACCTTGAATACAGGATAAAGTGGTATAGAAGGTGAGTGAGTGAGGGTGAGTGTACTTAATGCATATTTCACATATCTATACTTTTTTTAGTGGATAATTTTTACTTTTCCTCCTCTACATCCTACAACAAATATCTATACTTTCTACTATACATTTCTGGATGGCATTGTGTACATACAGTCTTATGCAAAAGTTTAGGCACCCCTTGATAAATAACTGATTTTTTATTTGAAAAAGTTAAAATAAATCCACAATAATGTTTTTATTTTATTTATTTATTTTTTTTTATCTTTGTTCAATTTATGACATAAAAAGTAAAAAGTAACTATGCACCAATGTTTGCTGAAAATAAAGTGTATTTTTTTTTCCATTTCCAAGAGAGACTGTGTTAACATCTTTTCAACTAAAAAAATCACCAAAATCTGTTATTTATCAAGGGGTGCCTAAACTTTTGCACAAGACTGTAAACACTGCGGTATTCAACTTTCCCTAAAGGAGAAATGGAAATGAGGGAATTCTACTTCTACATGAGTAATATTTGATTTTATACATGATATCTTTTTTACACAAATACAGGATTTGTGTACTTTGTCCATCACTGCTTTTAACAGACTTTGTTGCAGCAACAATATAAACACTCATTTCTCATCTGCATCTATTTTTCTTTTTGGTAAAAACTGTGGTGAAAAACTGCTACAAATCACTGATATTGGGAAAGTTATAGAAATGTTTTTCCTGCCAAATTTTTTTTTATCATGTCAAAGATTACACATTACATATTTAAAAAAAAAAAACAAATCATCATCTTACAGTATAATCACGCTTAGTTTATGTGAAGCGTCCTGTGAAGCGTATAACGTACAAATCCTTGTGAATGACCTGTTTCTATAGAAACTTAATACAAACTTGTTTAATTGAATCTAAAAAAATACTGTCAATATTCAATCATGCTGTTATACAAAAATGAATCCACATACAGGATTCTAGTTTGAGAATTCAATCCGCACTGATTGAAATTCCTTGTATGCCTCATAATAATATGAGATATACTTCTGGTCTCTTGGAATGACCTATTTTTTTTATTTTTTTATTGGTCAGATGTTGGACAGGAGGAATTGGAGAACAGACTGCTTTGTCTGTGACCCCTTTGCCTCCCATTCGCTGCCTGCAGAGGAACTTGGCTTTGGTTTGGGTATTACCACCCAAGCACAAGCCACACATTGCGACTGCCTTTAGGAGGCAGACCTGGAGCTGTTTCCAACAGGTCAGGCTCCAGCAGGCCACATGGTAGTGATGAGGGGATTATGAGCAACAAGATCCGGCTCCAAGTCAATCCCAGCCTTTGAAACGTTTTATCAACAACCCAACAACCTGTAGCCGCAATTACAGTACCTGCATGTTGAAAACGGATGTCTGAATCATCATCTGAAATGCATGTACTTGTAATACCAGTGTGAGTTGAAAGATGTGTGTCGTTCCTACCTTGACAGCTGCAATGTTGTTCTGGGAGCCTCTCACAACCCCGGTAGCGCCATAGAGCCTAGAGCGCTGCTTGAAGGCCACAGAGATGTTGTATGTCTGAGAGATGTGCTGGATGGCTGGAGAGCTAGGGTCAGGGTTCAGCTGCACTATGACCGGCAGCTCAAACATTAACACCAGAGGCAGCAGCTCCTTCAAAGAGGGGAAAATAAAATGCTTTATCTACTGTATATTCACTTTAATCTTGTATCTAGGATATTTGATACCTGCTGATCAGTATAAACGGGAACTGAGTATTTGGCGCCACCACTGGGGATGTGACCTTAGCCAAATCCACACCCAAAACCGCTTCGTTTGGCCTGTGGCCACATAAACTTTTAAAATGCACAGAAGAATTAAAGTTCCTTGCTAAATTCCTGTGGTCATAGATGCAAGTTACAAAGGACTCCGGAGAGACAAGTCTCCACACAAATGAATCATGAGCGAAAACATTGCTCCATATTATCGTCATCTGTGATTTTGATTCTTCATGTGCCCTAGAAAATGAAATGCTAAACAAGAGCGACCAGTCAGACAAAATGCACCCTTGATTGGTACCATATGTGACAGGGCCTGCGCATGCACGCGCATGCTGTACCAGGGGCCAAAATGAAAGGCCTTGCGAAGCCCTTCAGATGTGGTAAAGGAAGGAACTTCCCCCGAAATGTGAAGGCCTCCATCCATCAGGCTGAGCAGAAACATCAGCAGCAGTCAAGGACTAAGTGCTTATGCTTTAACATTCCTACGGTGCATGTAAGCTAACAATTTCCTTCTTCCCATGGGGCTTAAAACCAATACGCAGGTTCTGACACTATTCATAAAAGCATCCTATCTGGATTTGACTCAGGATGGATCGTTTCAAATGGAGGACCGCGTTCGGTTTGCCGCATATTTGTGAAAAGAGCCTTTATAAATCATCCTGGCTCGTAATAAAAGAATGAGCTCAGATCCAAGAAGAATGCAAGTCTAATTTTTAAATCGCCTAATCTCACTGAAGCATTAAAACAACAGTTTAATTCCCCGAAAGCCAGCAAGACACACGGGTTCTGGTCAATCTTACTAGAAAGACGACTACAGTAAGACGAAAAGTAAGATGCTTCTCACGATAGTAAACAGTGCCTTCGCGAAGCCTCATGAATATTAATTTCGGCTCGCGGGGCTCGGGGCTCACGCTGGCAGGAAAGGAGAAAGGAAACCTTTCAATTTCAGGCTGCTACTTAAATGGGTCGGTCCAACGTACTCCATCTCTCTTCATGCTGTCCACTAGCTGTCAAGACAAATGAGCAAAACTAAGGCGGGCACTCCTTCAAAGGCCGAGAGGAAAAGGGAAAAGTGGAGATGATTGGAGTGGTCAGGAGTGGAATTTCCAGCAACGTAAGTCACGCGAGAAAGACGGCGAGGGAGAGAGCGAGTGAGAGCGAGAGAGCGGCTCGTTGGTTTTTCAATCCCAAAGTATATGTTTCACCCACATCGCTTTGCTTATACTTTATGACTCAAAACCCACACTCGGACTTCCTGGGTAGGTGCTCATTTCTTACAAATTGCTTTATAAATGGTAAAAAGTTTGTTATCGTTTCTGGTGTAAAAACCTATAATTAGTTGGGGCTCAGTTTCTGAACAAAATCCCAAAAAAGGGGATCTGGTCTTGTTCGTGCTTGTTTTTGTTGTTTTTTTTTTTAAAGAGGAACCTCGGTAGGCTTGTAACCTGAGGAAAGAACCAGGGTGCCATTGAATTGCCCCAGAGCAGCAAAAACACTCGAACGGCCAAGGACGTCAGCAACTTGCAATTTTTTACAGCCCAGCTCTGGGTCACTGCCATGTGTTTCACATCAGAAATACACCAATGCGCAGCGTCAAATCTCATGCCCTGGTTTCACCTTCATTTACCTACATCCACCGGATCTGGGTAGAGACGTCTCTTTCTACATCTTTCCTCCCTGTTCTACAACACCTGATCCGACTAATCTGATCTGTAACAATCTTTGGGAGCTTCGGGGGATGTTAGAACTGAAACCGCTAAAATGTCCTGTACAGAACAAGGTTGCTCCAGGACTATTTTTATGGCTCTGTAAAGGTATCACCAGCAGGGGGAGACACGCCAAGTCTTTATAGAGTACAGAGGCTTTTCCTTGACTCGCAAGAGGAATGCAGGTGAAAAACAGATCTGATGTGTTGAAAACGTTATACATGTCAACATCATGCACTTCCAACAACCTAACCATAACCTCCACTTCTTCCAGGACAGCACGTTGGATGCCAGTCCCAAAGTGGCAAAGTAAGACCTGAAGGAATTAACTGTGTGTTCTCATGCACGGCTCATAACGAGCAGCTATAAAGTGTTTATGAGCCGCTGTCCGGTGTTTTTGCTTACCCTGATTCTGGTCCGGGCTGCCTCTACTCCTCCTGGCTGGCCTGCAATAGACACCTACAGAGATAGAGGCAGAAAATTCACATTACTAAACACGTGCTTGGTGCATTTGAGGCCGTGAGCTTATTTAACAAATGTAACGCCACGTTTGTTTATCTTTTTCCCATCGGTTCTGAGTCAACCGTAGTGATTAGCTAATAAACAGACGGGTGTAACCAGGGACAGATAATAAAGCGCCTTTCTTTTTTTTTTTTTAATGAAACTGGAGACACAGCTCGGGATGTTTAACATTCCTACAGTCTCCTTTAAAATTGAAACATGTGTTGTCATAATGAAATACTGCATCTCTCGAAAGCGCAAACAAGCGCTTCGCCATCAGCTGTTATCGTTGGTGCATGACCAAGTCCCTGGATCTTTCTGCGGGCGTAATCAGAAGTGTGAGGGGGCCAACACATCTCTTTATTGCACACCTTTTAACTGTTATTGACATGACGGCATGAATTCCGACAGTCATATTAGTATCGATTTAGAGCAGACATTTCACTGCCATGATGAGGAGACCATAGAATCTGGAGGAAGCCCAGGCGAACAGGAGGACAGCATTTGAAATTCTGCAAAGGATTATATGAAAAGCCTATAGAGGACTCTGGAGCTGAGATTTGGTGACACTACCAGCTGTGCCATCATGACATCACATGGTGAAAAGCTCAATTTCCAGCTGCTCTGCTGCCTCCCAACTTGTACTGAGTTGGAAACATATCTTATTTCCAATTAACAGAGCTCTAACCCAGGGCTATTTACTATGTTTCAGAGAACGCTTAGGTCAGGGGAAGGTTATAAAAACAATACCAGATGAGGAGCCAAAGATATTTGATCATGTTTTGTTTTCAGTAGGCTGTACCATGAAGCATTAATACAGTACACTGAATCAATAGCCATACTGTATGAACACAAAGCCACTTAAAGCCTTAATATATTCAAATAGCAACACACATCATGACTCACTCATCGACTATACTGCCCTATCCTGTGTACAGGGTTGCGTGGGGGCCTGGAGCCTTTCCCAGGAGACTTGGGGCACTCGCTCAGACATACGCACACTAATGCTCATTCACATACGGCGGGCAATTTGGGAACACACAGTTAGCCTAACCTGCATGTCTTTGGACTGTGGGAGGAAACCGGAGTACCCGGAGGAAACCCACCAAGCACAGGGAGAACATGCAAACTCCATGCACACAGAGACGGGAATCGAACCCGGAGGTGCATGGAGACAGCGCTGACCACTACATCACCGCACCGTACCGTACATACATTCTATTTCATTCATATTAAACCAAAGCTGTATACAAAAGGTAACATTTTCAACAACAATTTATTTTTTTTTAATTACAAATAACACCGAAGGCTTATAAATTGTTAGTTAAGGCACTTCATTTATAGTGATTTAATTTTAAAGCAATAAGCTATGAGAGGGGACGTGTTACATTAGCTTTTATTATTTTCCCATTCCTGGGCACAAAACAAAGTGGTTAATGAACCAGTGTTCAATAAGTAATTGAGTTTATTATTAATAATGTTCATTAAAAACAAATGTTCTGCCACACAATGTAGTCTGTTATAAGTAAGATTTGGTTGCTGTACAACATAATAAATAAAAAGTAAGCCAGATCAGTTGCCTAAGTGTAACGGTTTCATTTGTTTAAAAGCAGGCACATTAATACGGCTTTCAAATAAACAGTTTGACAGCAACAGTTTGACTCATTCTGGAAAATAATTTTCCTCTGGCACACAAGGTTGCCTATAATAAAATGTTTAAATTAAAAACCACTACATAGCCTTGTTTTAAAAGCTTTGAACCTCAAACCATTTAGACAAACCATCACACAGACCTGTTTTCCATTGAGATTTTTGAGTTATGATATAACCTTATGGAATCACAGAGGTACTGTACTGTATATGCAGTCGAATAATAGTTGAATAGACATTACAGTATATGGCTCATACATGTACTGCATACATGCATTTTATGATGCACAGGTTTTTATATTGTTTGATTCTCATTATATTCAACAATGTTTGTAATTTTAAAGTTTTTTTGGGCATAAACTCTGTACATATTTTTCTTGATTTTATATATATATACACACACACACTACCAGTCAAAAATTTGGACAGACCTTCTAATTGCATGATCTTTCCTGATTCTTATGTCTTTCTAAATTGTAAAACAATGCTGAAGGTTTCCAAAGTATGCAATAATCTCCTTTGACCAGTTGATATTGAGACGTGTCTGCTACTTATACGCTGTAAAGCCTTCATAGTGGCTCTAATCTGAGGTGCTGTTTGTTAATTGGTGGTTTAATTAGCAGAGTAGTAGCACAGTTTTGCTTAAAATATTGCAATGCAATATTGGTGCAATTATGGGCGACATATCAGAGTTCAAAAGAGGACAAATTGTTGGTGCGCGTCTCGCTGGCGCATCTGTGACCACGACAGCAGGTCTTTATCAAGAGTCACGGTATCCAGGGTAATACCACCAAGAAGGACGAACCACATCCAACAGGAGTAACTACTGTGGACGCAAGAGGAAGCTGTCTGAAAAGGATGTTCGGGTGCTGACCCGGATTGTATCCAAAAACCATAAACCCACAGCTGCCCAACTCACTGCAGAATTAAATGTGCACCTCAACTCTCCTGTTTCCACCAAAACTGTTCGTCCGGAGCTCCACAGGGTCAATGTACATGGCCGGGCTGCTATAGTCAAGCCAAGCGTCGGTTTCAATGGTGCCAGCAGTAAAAATCTTGGGCTGTGAACAATGTGAAACATGTATTGTTCTCTGATGAGTCCACCTTCACTGTCTTTCACTGCCCCAAAGAAGCGTAACCACCCAGACTGTTGCATGCCCAGAGTGAAGCATGGGGGTGGATGAATGATGGTTTGGGCTTCAATATCATGGCACTCCCTAGGCCCAATACTTGTGCTAGGTGGGCGCGTCACTGCCAAGGATCACCGAACCATTCTGGAGGACCATGTGCACCCAGTGGGTCAAACATTGTATCCTGAAGGTGGTGCCGTGTATCAGGATGATAATGCACCGATACACACAGCAAGGCTGGTGACAGAGTGGTCTGATCTCCCATGGACTGCACAATCACCAGATCTAAATATTACTGAGACACTGTGGGGTGTTTTGGAGGAGCGAGTTAGGAAAAGTTTTCCTCCACCAGCATCATGTAGTGACCTGGACACTATTCTGCAAGACAAATGGCTCAAAATCCCTCTGGACACTGTGCAGAACTTGTATCTGTCATTCCCAAGACAAACTGATACTGTATTGGCTGCAAAAGGAGGCCCTACACCATACTAATGAATTATTGGGGTCTAAAACCAGGTGTTTCAGTTTCATTGTCCAACCCCTGTATATGTACTGTACACATACAGTATATATTAACGTATTATTGATACTAAATTGCATACTTACAAAAACACAACCGTAAGCTGAGTTATCCATTGTGGCCCAGCTGTGGGAGGTGGAGTTATTGTGTTTTACAAAAATACCCCAAATCCACATTGATATAACCAAAACTATTTTGACATAATATTTTGCCATTTGTGCATTTTATCACTCTTGTGACTCAAACAAAACATGCACAAAATATTCCCTATCACTGTGCAGTACTTCTTGCTTCATTTAAAACACTTGTTTTTCTAAAAACTGCAAAAACTCAGCCATTTTTTAAGAAGCTGTTTTTCAAGGACTGGATTAACTATGATTAGTTCCTGTATCTGTGTCAAACTATTTTGTTAGCTAAGAGGGAAATACTGTACTGGTCACCACTGATGGCCGGTTACACCACTTGCACCGCTATCATCCTCCATCCTACAGAAAATGAATGATTGCTTCGTTTTTGTGTAAAAAGCCCTTACATACATACATACATACATACATTCAAAAACCAATACATGCCAAATACGTTTTTCAATTTATTTTTAATTTAATTAAATTTCGCCTGTCAATAATCAATCATAGGGCCATAATAACTTCTTTCACTGGCCACTATTTGAGTAGCACTGCTCAAGGCCCGTCTATTGTATCAAGCAGATGCTTTCATTTACTTTCAATTTCTTTCCTTGCCACTCGAGGAAAAAAGACAGTAATAAGATTTTCCAGATCAAGCTGATAAAATTCCTGCTACATTCACGCACACGAGCCTAAAAAACGTGACCGTATAATTATAAAGCAGACGCCAAGTATTTGGGGAAATGGAGAAAACGCAGGTGCTTTTATTTACAATAGGTGAGCAACGCAAACGATCGAAACCAGAATCACAAAATGATCTAATGAGATTCAGAAACATTAGAACTAATCAAGGTGAAACTGAAACCAGGTGTGCATAATCGGAGTAATGAGAAAATATTGATGGATGGTGGAAAATCAAGTTCAACACAGTAATTTTTTATTTATTTTTTTTTATTACAGCGCATCCTGAGAAATTGACATCATTGCAGTAACTGGCACTAACTGGCATCATTGCAGTAACTGGCACTAACACAACAAAGACCTATAAACCTATTAGAGGTGTGTTATTCACCACTAACTACTAATGATAAAACCGCTTAAAAAGCAATATATACTGTACATTGCATTGTTCTTAGATGCTGTTGTTCATTGATATCGGTAGAACCTTATGATTCAAAGGTAATGGATAGATATGTATATATGTGCATATGCTTGCATGAAAGCATGATAAGATCTGACCTGGTTGCTCTTCTCTGCCTGGTTGTTGCGGTTAGAGTCAGGGAAGTGAATGTGGCAGCCCGTATCCTCCATCACCTTCTTGATGTTGTTGCCTCCTTTGCCAATGACGTGTGAGTGCTCGGTGTGTGAAACGTCCATTTTCAGAGTCACGCGATTACTCTGCAGCAATAAGAAAAATAAAGCGTCACCATCGCATCGCAAGCACGGACCATAATTTCACTAAATCAGATGATATGGAAGCCCTGATGCCTAAGAGAGCATCCAAGCTGTCCGTAAAGTTCTGATATAGACCTTTGAGCTCCAGGAGTGAGTCATAGTTTCCGTGTATGATTCAGACTCACTTTTGTCATCGCTATTAAAAGCGAGCAAAACAATGTAGTTTTCTATAGGTATTCTTCAACAAATTAACACAGGTCTCAAAGGTCACCTGAAGTGTATGTTTTAAGGCTGTAGCTGAAATTCCCATAAGATAATGCAGTGTTTCCATCCCTCAAACTCCCTCTGTTACTCCTTTCCAAACACACCATTTCATAAATGTCTATATACAGTATATGAGCTACTGCTGAGCCACGCCCCACCAGACAACAGTAAAGCTGAGTTACAGTCTGGGGGGAGGGGATCTTCTTATATGATGTCACATAAGAGCCTTCTAATTGGCTGGTTAAACTGCCTGGTGAATAGAAAAATGAAAGGGGGATAAAAAATCAAGGAATGTTTTTCTCCCTGGGTTTTTTTTGAACATGCACACTGGAGACCCACCTGAATGTCTAAAACGACAAAAAAAAGTCATATTAGCATAATAGGATACTTTAAAGACTGATGAATGCATTATATTAGAAGATTTCACAGGTAGCATGATAAGTATTATATTGCGCAAACTATTATGGATACTAAATAGAAATCTGTAAGGCCTGGTGGGGTTCACACCATACCTACGCTGCTGCATCCCCAACATGCTAGGCAGAAACATGCAGAAACATGCTATCCCTATGCAAACCCTTTTGTTCAAACAATCATCATCCTATTGCATTTACAAAAATTAGGAAAAAAAGAATGATTGTGTAAACAGTCCACCTCACTCAACGTCATTGTACCTAGGGATTTCGTATCAATACATTTTAAAAGTTAATCAGGCAGCACTTCAATCTCAGAACTCTCAGTGTTGGGCTGCATGAATCGGAGCCAAAAAGAATACTATCATTGATGGTGCTATAGTGCTTGGCTTCACAAAAGTCCAAAATAATCCAAGTCGAAGACATTTGTTAACAACAAATCATCTGATATGGATGCAAAAAAATGTAACTTTATATTGTTAGAATGGTTGCGGATTCAGATAATTTTTTGTCAACTAATAGTTGAACGCTTTAACAATCATTAATCTATTAATCACTCATTCACTCACTCGTTCTTTATCCTGCTGAGCCCATGCAGGATCATGGGAGAGTATCCCAGGAGATTCAGGCCATTGGTGCGTTACACCCCTGAGGTGCAAAGCCAAAGTGCTAACCACTACCCCAACATGACAACTCCATAATCGTTAAATCAATAAATATGCACAGATTTGATCAAATCAAATAAAATGCACAGATTTTTGCTGGTGTAAAATGAAAAGACATGTGAACTACGGAGAATTATTGCGCAAAACAAACAGCACCGGTTGAAATAATTGTAATTGGTTGAATGAAGGTTAATCGAATACATTCCTCATTATTACACTGGTCTCCATAGTAAAATTAACCTCAAATGTACAACAGTGTACGTGTAGTAATGTAGATATACCTATCCAGGCAAAATAACCTTGGACTGTTTTCTTCCTGTCTTTCTGCTGGATTACTCCCAAACTCTGGCATAATACAACTATTATTTCTGCTATTAAATAAAAGACAAATGAGGCTGTTTCCCTTTAGGAGGTTGATAAATTGCATCGAAAGATGTCATTGGTACATCTAGTACATGCTGTAATTGTTATCCATGAGGAGTTTGGCTGGACAATTCTCCCCTGATGATAAGGTCAGATTCCAGCCAGATAAAGGGCTATCTAGTGAACATTGTAGCACCTGAAGCTCATCCTAGATTGTAACCAGTAAAACAGAGAGAAAAAAAAAAGAGAGCGGGTATAGATATAACAAGATACAACGCAGTTAAGCAGTCCTGGCCTTCCCAGCACAAAGGTTGCCCTCCTGTAGCGATGGAATGCTTTGCAGATGCTGTTATCACCGAGGAGCTCAGGCCTCCCTGTGCGAGTTATTATCTAACCAATGAATGACGTCCATCTCTGTTCCGTCGGCCAGGGGAATCTGAACGTGACTGCTGAGTACAGGGTCACTGGCTTAAAGAGGCCTCTGAACTATGTGTAGACCAGCAGGGGTCTCGGAACAACAAAGTCGCAGTCTATGAGCTAAAGTTTCTGCAGCGTAGAGGACATGTTTTTAATCTACAACTGGACATCAAATAATTAAGATGAAATCTTACTTCCAGGATTACTTTCATTCAAAATGCACCATTAACAGCTAACATGTCAAATGCCTACAGAAAGAAGCTTAACACACTACCAAAAAAAAAAATAGAGAAGGGGAAAAAAATTCGATTTCAGTGATGTATCGTGATTTCAGTTCATGTATTGCCACACTGCCTCCAAAATAGATTTTTCAAAAATGACTTTTTCATTTATACCTGTTTGAATTTGAGGTGATAAAAATGTTGCTGTTCCTCTATAATCCTAAAGGTGGGGCACTCTAAACTATTTATGCATTGGCAGGAGCACAGCATCCTGTGTGGTACGAGCAAATTATGTGCTTAAAAGTTAGTTTACATTCACTCACTCATCATCTATACCGATTTATCCTGTATTCAGGGTCACGGGTGGTCTGCAGCCTATCCCAGGAGACTTAGGGCATGAGGCTGGGTACAGCCTGGACAGGGTGCCAATCCATCGCAGGGCACACACATGTACATACACACACTCGCATGCTCATTCACACAGACTTGAATTTATACAGGCAATTTAGGGAACGTCAGTTAGTGTAATTTGCCTGTTTTTGGACTGTGGGAGGAAACCGGAGTACCCGGGGGAAACCCACCAAGCACATGGAGAAAATGCAAACTCCATGCACAAAGAGGCAGGAATCAAACCTGGACGGGAATCGAACCCAGACCCTGGGGGTGCAAGACGACAGAGGTAACCAGCTTGTTTACATTTCTAAAAAAATCTGAAAAATAAATATTGAAACTGGATTATTTATAAAAAATCATGGTACTTGGTACACCACCTACGTAGGTACTATGGTGATTTCCATCCTTACAAAAACGTTTAATAGATACATGTTATGTTAAGGAAATGCTGTGAGATTTAAGGTTTCAGGACAGAGGAGTTTGTCTTTTCTGATTTCTTTGTAATATGGCAAGCTGCATTGTTTTTGTCTTATTAAATTCAAGTAAAAAAAAAGGCTGGTAAGGAAATGCCTGTTATAGCTACAATAATGTCAGTGATAAGAGAAACTAACTCATGTGCTGGAAAACATATGGACTTTTACACACTGCTGAGGCTCCTTCCCTGATCGTTAAACAAACGATTGTTATAGAATATTATCCAACACCTACAGTTTTCATTCAGGAATCCAGCTGTACTATGGTAGAATTTTTTTTTTTTTAAATCAGCACTGTTAAATACGATAATTCATAGGTGATGTCATAACACATCAAATCTAATGATGTTATATTAGGATATATCTTGTGATAAAAACTTCAAAGCAGTTTTGTAAGTCGCTCTGGATAAGGCTGTCTCCCAAATGCCTAATGTAAATAAAGCGTCTTGCCTGATGCATGCTCGTGCAAAGGCTATTCGAGTCAAACCGGGACAATAACAGGCAGGTAAAAACTACCTTTATTTCTCTGTATGATCCCCTGCTACACTTTTAACAGAAGAAAAAAAATTCTATGCACGAGATTTGATTTATTTTGGGGTTTTCTGAAATCAACACATGGTCAGAATTGTACATCTGAAACACACCTAATATTTGGTTGAATTTCCCTTTGCAATTTTCCCTTTAGTAGAAGCTTTTGGTAGCCATCAACAAGCATCCGAAGCAGAATTCTGGCTGGATATTTGAGCACTCTTCTTGGCGGAACTTATAGTGTTCACTGGTAGGTTCCGACTTTTGAAACATGGTCCGTACATTTTTTCATAAGGTTGAGACTCCAAATGTTTAAAATGAATGTGCTTTTTTCATTCCACAACCAGAGTTGACGTGTCTTTGGGGAAACTTTTCTGAGCTAGTCCTTCTTATTCATTCTTCCTTTCACTTTGTGCAATGCAGTAGTTCCACTGACAGGAAGGCATGATGCTCCACCAACATGCTTAACATTGCTCCAGTGTCCTTGGGGTTGAATGCTTCACCAAACATACAGTACTTCTCCAAACATACCTCAAGTCAAAACTTTCAACCAGGAGGCTTTTTCTTTCGTCCATGTGATCGGCTGCAAACTTTAGTTGAGGATAAAATCGTTATATACTGTATGGAGCAGGGGATTGTTTCTAAGATGGCAGCCTTGCAGGCTATGGTGATATAAAACTTTAGCTGTCGATAATGACATTTATGTTCCAGCAGCTTCAAGTTCATGGTAGGCCAGTGCATTCATGGTTCCATTGTTGATCCTGACTATCGGAACAAATTTCTTCTTAGCTAAGGTTTGGTTATTTTCCAGACCTTGGCAAAGTGCCTACATCTCCCAATAACTTACATATTACTGTTGAAGTGATCTTTGATTCTACAGTTGTTTAGAAATGGCTTCAAGAAAGATTCCATCCATCCAAGAACCTCTGTAGTCCAACTAAAGACCATTGACCATTGTGCCTACCATTGCATTGATTCCTATTTGTACAAACATGGTAGGACCTCCGGTCAACATTCGCAATTTCGTAACGCCAATGAGCCTAATCTGGAAATTTTTGGACTGTGGGAGGAAACCCACCAAGCACAGGGAGAACATGCAAACTCCATGCGCATCAAACCTAGGAGCTGGCGGTGCAAGGTGGACCATGCCAACCACTTAGCCAGCGTGCCGCCCTAAGAGAGATTCATTGTGTGTAAATCTACCATCCTCTTCCTCAGAATTCTCTGATCTCCTTGGACTTTCCAACTGTGCTGCGTGTTGGTCATTCCAAAACCTAGCAAACGTAGCTTTTTTATGTTGGCACAGAGAAGCTACCTGCTGTTCAGTTCAGTTCAGCCATTGTAGTCAATCATGATCACTAACGGGAAGCTGAAAGGCATTTCGGGAACATTCAGAATCAATTACTTAACAATCTAAATGGTTATATGTATAATTTTGACCATGTGCTGATGTCAGTAAACCCCAAAAATAAATTAAAACATCTGCTCCAAATTCTTTGTGTTTTCTTTTATTTATTAAAGATGTATGTTGTACAGTTATTCTGTCCCAGAAAAATGAAAATAGATCAATGACATTATTATAAGCACAATATTGCCATGAGATTCATATGATGATAACTAATTTAATTGAATCATTTAATCACATCATTTTGCTAAATATTAAAATCATATTTAAATCTAACAGTGTTCACTCAAGGTTTTTTTTTTATTGCGCTTGAAATCATTTGATGTCGGTAAAAAAGTCATTTTTATATTAGATCTCTATTTTTCAAAGGGTTATGAATTTGGGTTTGTTACTAAAAGTCATAAATATGAACAAAATTTGAACCGTTATGTTGGTATGCTAAACAATATCACATATCACACCTAATAAATGGCCACAGTCTCTCCTGCAGTTCTACCGTACCTCAAGAAGTGCTCACCTTAGTATCGAGGACAGACATGATCTTCTCCTTAGCTTCTTTCACGTCATCCCTTTTCCCACTGACTTTGATATGCGGATCTGCGAAACAGAGGACGAACAAGTGACATCACCATTCTGAACGATGCGATTTCATTTCCTAACATTCGTCTTCACCATGTCACATTGTTTTGCGTGTAGTTATTTAATAACATGGAGAATACTTTTTTTGCGCACAGTAATTGCATCCTTCTGTGATCCTGCTTTTCATCCATCAGGTCTGAAAGTTGTTTGGTCCACAGACTATGAACAATGTTGAGCTGCACGTTTAGCCAAAGCCAGGCTTTTATTTGTGTCAAACAGATATGCGAAACAGAACGTTATTGTGTTCGCTAAGTTTCCATTACTCATTCGTTATACAAAAGTTTCACACTTGCGCTTAAATAGTCTTTCTGGCATCGGCACTGATTACCATCTATCAGCGTTGGGTTTTTAGGCCAGACCTCTAGTGTTCACTAGATCTTATATTAGTCCCCAGTACTAATTGGCCAAGAGCTGCCTTTGTATACAGAACCTGGCGGTATGAATGACATGACCGAACACTTGCACATGACTTGACTGAACATGCATTATGTAATTTACTCATCATTAACTGCTCCAAAAATAATAACAGCCATCTTTTAAACATGGGGCAGCAGGGCGGCCTTGCACCTCCAGGGTCGAAGGTTCGATTCCCACCGCGGGTCTTCTCCCTGTACTTGGTGCATTTCCTCTGAGTACTCCTGGTTCCTCGCGCAGTCAGAAGACGTGCAGATTAGGCAAATTGTGTGAGTGTGTGTGTGTGTGTGTGTGTGTGTGTGTGTGTGTGTGTGTGTGTGTGTGTGTGTGTGCGCCCCCCGCAATAGACTGCCAGCTTATCCAGGTTGTATCCAGCCTCGTGCCTGGATAGGCTCCAGGCCCCTGTGACCCTGTGCAGGATAAGCGGTATAGAATGAATCATTAAAAGTGATTTCAATCCAATGAGTATATCTTGCTCCGAAAGCTTATCGTGACACATTATTTAAAAAGTTACTTTCAGAGAGCCAATCAGATTACACGTCTAAAATCCTTTAGCCTCCAGCCAGAAAAGTGTACAAAAGATCTCACGTGCTGTGTGGCCTGTGAATGGAGCAGCTACGTACGGCAGCGTCTATCAGCAAGCGTTTTCTTCTACTTCGAAAACTGAAGTCACAACGAACGGCAACCAACGAATGAAAATTAAGAGATGAGAATGAAAAGCAAGGCATCATTATATGTGAAAATGACCTCCATCGTGCATCGTCCACTGAATTCAAACATTCATTTTTATAATGATGGCTTTGAGTGCCAAACTCAATAAAATAAAGCCACGCTGAATTGCTGTGCGACACAGAGGCGGATCCCTCCACCGCAAGATCCTGCAGAACAACAGTCCGCTGCGATTAGGTGGACCCGGAATAGGGAGCTCGCCTGAATGTGGCTCTGGCTGCTTGTTCTGCGCTGGTCAAATGACAGACTATTAGTTAGCCACTACTGACCTTGGTTTAACTGCATGTAATGCAACCTTTTTTCTGTGGTCGGACTCAAGTGCCCACTGGAGGTTTCTCTGTTTGCACTGTGGTACAGGAGGAACTTAGGAGAAAAGCAAAAATATATATATATTTTAAAAAAAAAGGTGTATTAAAGAGCCAGTTTTCTATTGAGAGGCTAATTCTTGGTGGTGTAAGTAGTAGGATTACACGAATGAAAGATCTCTCGCTTTACGTTTTAAGCCATAATTCTTCTCAGCGCTCTGTCCTTGACTGGCATCGAGATCTTGAATCGAGAATAGAGTAGTACTGGAACGTGGCTGGTGGTTTTCTGCTTAATTACACAAACAAAGGGTGTTTAGATTGTATCCCCAGGCACCAGCCAGACGGCCCACTTACTTGTGCGCCAACCAGACCAAGAGTCATATTGCTAGTCATACAGACGTGAGATGATGGGAGGATTTCTGCATTTGTTGCATGAATGTCATCCAATAATTCAAAAAAAAAAAAAAAAAAAAGAAAAAGAAAAAAAGAAAAAGTAAGGCAGTTTCGTTTTACAAATTACATGCTCAACTATTCATGAAACCTACTGTCAGCGATTTAATAAATACTGTAAATGTATGGGACCTACTTTATTGGCACTAAAATTAACCACATGCTTTCAGTAGCTGTTGATCTGCTGGAACGTGTTGAGTCGCTGTTTATCCCTTTCCTCTAGTCAAAACTGGTTCAGTTTACTGCATGTGTCTTGTACACCCTATTAGGCGTGCTTTGGATCATACCAGCATTCAGACCATTTGACTGGGATCGCAGTCAGGATATTGACTCAGCCATTCCTTTGAAAAAACAAAACAAAATATTGTCCTGTTGATGATTTACGTCTAAGTTTTGGAACGGTATCAAGTTGCATGACCCAAACTATTTGGGAGTCTTAGATCACAGACAAAATGCCTGAACTCAGTTTGGAAGTCGTTGGTCCCGCAGTGTTCTAACCCCAAGCCAGATATGCGTTTCCTCACACCCTAAATCATTCTTTATTTCTAAGACAACATTTTGGTGTTCGCGTGCACTTATTTAATGAGTGAGATTTTGCCAAATGATTCACTTCACGGGCTCCGAAAATATTCTAGCTGGATGTGAGACTTGAACTTGAACCAGATGATCGTGTATCTTTCGGCATAGTTTTCCAACCGAGTTCAATCTGGTTGCACTGGAACTATCCAGTCACACACTCGCTCACTCACTCATCGTCTATACCGCTTGATCCTGTACACAGGGTTGCGAGGAGCTTTAGGAGACTTAGGGCACGAGGCGAGGTACACCCTGGACAGGGTTACTAATCCACCGCAGGGCACACATACAGTATACACACACTCACATGCTCATTCACAAACTACAGGCTAATGAGCTTAATATGCATGGGACTGGTGGAGGAAACCGGGGTACCTGGTGACACAGGGAGAACGTGCAAACTCCTGAGGCGGGAATCGAACCCGCATACTGGCGGTACAAGGACCGCGTTAACCACTAAGCCACCGCAGTCATACAGTATACAGCAAAAAGTTGAACCTGACCCCCAGGCACATGTGGACTTTCTGCAAACTGTTGCCAAAAAGTTGGAAGTACAATTGTATAGTATAGTCTTGTATAGTATAGTATAGTATAGTATAGTATAGTATAGTATAGTATAGTATAGTATAGTATAGTATTGTCTTATATTGTATAGTATAGTATAGTATAGTACAGTATAGTATAGTATAGTATAGTATAGTATAGTATAGTCTTATATTGTATAGTATAGTATAGTATAGTACAGTATAGTATTGTATAGTATAGTCTTGTATTGTATTGTATTGTATTGTATAGTATAGTCTTGTATTGTATTGTATTGTATAGTATAGTATTGTATTGTATAGTATAGTATAGTATAGTATAGTATAGTATAGTATAGTATAGTATAGTATAGTCTTTGTATGCAGTAGTATTAGAAATTTGCCTTCCCTTTCTATATTAAGTTTAGAACAAACTCCTTTGGAGAAAGAAGAAAAGGCATGATTTTCCAAAGCTGGAGAGGAAGAGCATGAGTGGTCTGCACAGAGCCTTAAAATCACCCTCACTGAACATCTTTATGGATGATGAATCGTAACACTGACTGCTTCCTGGGCCGTCTCGCTCACTATCAGCGCCTGAACTCAACAATGCCCTTGTGGCCTTTCCAAAAGCCTATTACTGTATAACAACAAATGTGAGGTTATATCCATCCTTGTGGCCATAAAAGGTACATTAATTTTAACTGATATTGGAATAAAACTAAACACTAAATATTGCACGATCCATGACATATACAGCTGACATGAAACCATAGCCAAGTTCACAACGCAAGACTATACTGCGATTGGTTTATAATAAAAGCAAAGCTACAGATCAGATCTGATGTAAAGCTACACCACCTCTGGTTTTGCCAACATCTGGCCACTGGAAAATAAAGTGGAGACGATCAAACTCCCCCTGCACTGTGAAATGATCTTAATGACTGTTGAGCCTTCATTTCCACCGAGACACGCTACATGTCCTACGAGGTGAAATAATATCCTGGACCCTGTCTAATTTTTTTTTTTTTTTTTTTTTTGCTGGTTTACTCCAAAATAATTAAGTCATCACATCTGACTGGAAGGAAATGATGCAAAAACAGCTCTCTGTGATTGCTTCAAATTGGAGTGGAGTTTGGAGATGCTGCTTCTCCGCGCTAGGTCAAGCAAATATTGCGGCGTGTGCAATGCTAATCACAGCTAATGTGAGAATGACGTTATAGGTGAGTCATAAGTCAGTGTGAAGACAATGCGTTCATTCATCATTCGAAAACTGCTTAACTCTCTCTGGTCAGGATCACTGGTGGGTCTGGAGCCTAAGCCAGAAACTCTGGGTACAAGGAACTAATATACTCTGTATGAGATGCCAGTCTCACTCATTCCGTCATTTGTTTATTCATTCGCTCATTTTATGACATTTCTTATAGGACACGCCCTGAATAAAAAGTCAAAGTCAATCACATGGCACCATATCGATCGCAATATTAAAGATTGAAGCCTGAACGCTGAAACTGTGATACAGGAACACTACCCATCACACTCAAAGCCATTTCATAAATAACAATTAAGATAAAATTGAGTTAGCTACAAATTTCAAATCAGATGATTAGGAAGAAAAAATATTCACAATTAGGTTAGACATGTGGCAAGGCTAAGGCATAATTAGAGATTGAAGGGTAGGACACAGGTTGAGGGTGGAAAATGTGGCAACAATATAATTCCGAGCAGCAAAAACATACATGTCGAATGAGTGGATGACTCTGCCAAAGAAGGAAAAAAAAAAACACATTTTCTGCATAGTTTGATATTTTTAACAGAGAACTAGCCATTTAAAGCTACCCCGAAGAGAAGCTAGCACTTAAACTGCCCACAGCTGAAATAAGCATGAGCCGCGCTGCAGGTCCTGACAACATCGCTAACACAATTCTACAACTGTCTGCCAGCTAGCATATACGTACACACACTGATAGATGTAAAAAATAAAAAAATGTAAAAAATAGCCCATGTTTTTTTTTTCTGACATCAGTGACATCAGTATGAAAATTAGTTCCACACTTGAAAAATAACTCTTCAACCGTTCTTTCGATCGTCCTTAAACCTCTACGCATTCTTTACATTGATGGTTCTCCTTTGCTATATGGAAACACATACCGTTTTCTTTAACCACTTCTTTTCTAAAAGTGTACAGACTACAGAAAACTCAATATAAACAGATATATAAACATTTTAGAGCTTTGTACTTCATAAACCTACTGTATCGTTGTAATGCTAAGACATGTATGTTTTAATATTGTACGTGACACCAAGCATTGTACAGTATACTGTATGTTAACCGCTGTGTGTCTGGGAAGTACAGCGACATGGACTTCTCTAATTTTCACTAATTACCATGCCCAAAACCATCCACTATTTCTGAAAAATTCCTTATAAATAAATAAAAAAATAAATAACAGGAGGCACAGTGGCTTAGTGGTTGGCACTGTCGCCTTGCACCTCCAGGGTCTGGGTTCGATTCCCTCCTCTGTGTGCATGGAGTTTGCATGTTCTCCCTGAGCTTGGTGGGTTTTCTCAGGGTACTCCAGTTTCCTCCCACAGTCCAAAGGCATACATATTAGGCTGCTTGGAGTTCCCAAATTGCTTGTAGTGTGTAATGTGTGTGCCCTGCCATGGATTGGCCGTACAGGGTGTACCCCCCACGACCCTATATACATACAAAATAAAGCGATATAGATGATGAATGAGTGAGTGAGTGAGATAAATAAAAAACATTAGAGAAGAATATTTGCATCCCTGTAAAAAATAAATAAATAAAGCAATACACTAAAATACTGTGTACAAAAACAGCTATAACACACTAGCACATTAACAGTGATTATCAATTATGTAACAGAAAAACGGGTTAAAACATCATGGGCACCCAAGGCTCATACATGTCCGGCCCGATCACACATAAAGGCCAATGCATCACAAATCAGCAAAAAAAATGATAAAAGGACACAATGCGCCACAGCCCGCTGCACCAGGGGCATGGCAGGCAAAGAGGCCAAGGCCGTTCACCCGCCCTCCAAACTCCCCAGATCCTAATCTGATCAAGCACCCATGGGATGCACCTGACAAACCAGTCCGATTTACAGAAGTATCTGCTGACAAATTCCTGGTGTCAGACACCACAGCACACACCCAAAGTGCCCCAAGTGGCCAGAACTGCCCTTTATATACTGTACCAACTTCCGTTATATTTCCGGTTAAATACTTCACAGCAGTCAGGACCACTCTGTGCAAAGTTTCATTCTGATTAAATGCTTTGAGCAAATAAATACACATCTCATCAGATCATGTAAAGAGTTAAAATGGAGTCTCTTATAAGAATGATTTCAATCACTGAAGAATAAATGGATTGAGGAAATATTGTTCATGTACATGTAGCTGTTGTCACTCACATGACGATTCTATGGTTCCGAAAGCAAACTCATGGATGCCAGATTTTCTTAGAAATGCTTTTATAACCCCTTCCAGTGACCTTCTCTGAAATTTTTCTCAAGGTTCGATGAAACCTCTTTTCATCGGGCCTCATTGCACTTGAACAGAATCTTGTTGTAAAAAAGCACAAGGTGTGGGCAGCTCCAGTCCACACATGAAACCTATTAAAGTTAGCCATCTTTCAAAAGTACATTATCCTAAAAGTTCATTTTCCATCACTGGTCTGGATCGTTCAAACACGTTATTTAAAACAAAAAACAAAAAAATTGAGCAATTTGAAATGTCCTGTGCAATAGAATCAAATCAAATACAACTGCCTTTATTAAGGAAAAATACCCTATTATATGTTACAATTAAACTGGCAATTATGTACATCCATGCCTATAGAGTAAACTAAACCTGACACCAACATACCTACATAAGAGCTGCATTGAAGGAAGAAACGCACTCACATGGATTTGATTTAGCGCAGCAGCATATCTCAGGTGGGGAGATGCCCTTACACACTCCCGGCCCTGTCACTACATTAGCGGCTTTAAAAATAGCCACATCTGGAGCTGCTAATACACCTCCAAAACGCTCTAGTCCACCATCTCACTGCTCGCCCCCCCCCCATACACAGCTGGTTTTAATAAGTGTTAATGATGGCGTGAGGCACATCTGTCCAAATAAAATCCACAGAATGTTTACTTGAAGCTAATTTCAGGTGCGTATTTGGAATGTGAGAGGAGGACAAATCGACAGACTGACATTTCTCGGACGTGAAGTCAGTCATACACCTCGGGTTGCTTAATGCAGATTAGAAGAGAATGGTGATAGAAGTCTGGCTACTGCTGCGTAGCAGAACAGGAGCCGGTTGTGCCAGCTGAATGAACGAAAATTCAAGCATAAACCAGGCTGTAAAGTCAATCCTAATGTGGAAGATCGAGTTAACTAGTGATCATAGATGAACATTATATCAAACTGAATGACTTGATTCACTATAACCAACCAATCAGAAACATGAGCCGGCTAAAACACTCACTATCCCAGGAGACTTAGGGCATGAGGCGGGGTGCCAGTCCATCACAGGGCACACAAACACTCGTTCACACACTACGTGCAGTTTGCGAACGCCAATTATCCTAACCTGCATGTCTTTGTAATGTGGGAGGAAACCGGAATACCCGGAGGAACCCCACCAAGCACAGGGAGAACATGCAAACCCCATGCATACAGACCCTGGAGCCTGGAGGTGCAAGATTGCATTGTCGCATTGTCACTCATCGTCTATACCACTTTATTCTGTGTACAGGATCGAGGGGTGGCTGAAGCCTATCCCAAGAGACTTAGGGCACGGGGCAGGGGTACACCCTAGACAGGGTGCCAATCCATCACAGGAACACACATAGATACACACACACACACACACACACACACACACACACACACACACACACACACACACACACACACACACGCTCATTCACAGGCTACGGGCAACATGGAAACACCAGATAGCCTAATCTGTCTTTGGATGTCTTTGGACGGTGGGAGGAAACCTACCAAGCACAGGGAGAACATGCAAACCCCATGCACACAGAGCCGAGGCAGGAATCAAACCTGGACCATGGAGGTACAAATTAAAAAGCGAGATTCTACTTTAAAAACCAAATGTGGAATGAATTTTATGTTGGATTTTATGTACTTGTATTTTACACTGGTATGAGCTTGTTCAGTTCTACTGCTTGGGCTTTTGTGGAACAAATTTAATGCCGTTTTAGTAATCAAACCACATTAACGAGAAGCAATAAAATGCAATAAACAACAACCAACAAAGCACGATGGTTAGATTAGCGGTTAGCACTGTCTCCTTGCAACTCCAGGGATGGGGCCTTGAACCTCACCTCCGATCCTGTGCGTGTGGAGTGTGAATGTTCTGTTCATGCTTGGTGGGTTTCCTCTGGGTGCTCCAGTTTCCTTCCACCAAACAAAGACATGCAGTTTACGTTGATTCCAAATTGGCTGTAGTGTGCGAATGTTAGGTGTACCAACTGTGATAGGTTGGTACAGTGTGCCTTATTAATAGGAACACCTAGTAATATAATCTGCATGTTTTTAGACTGTGGGAGGAAACCGGAATACCCAAAGGAAACCCCCGAAGCACAGTAAGAACACGCAAACTCTATTCAAACAGGAATAAATAAAACCCTCAACCCTGGAGGTGCGAGGCCACATTGCCAACCACTACGCCTCCGTGCCACCAAGATTTTAAAAATCCTCTAATAAAAATGGATTTATAGGTTTACTCCTGGCTGTTCTGTTCTCTTTGATTGAATGCTTTTTAAAGCCAGATTTAAAGCCACAACAGATCTTATGTCCAGGATGTGATCATAATTATATATGTATGGATGAGTTAATAAGCTTTTTTGGAAAAAAGTCTTACCAAATCCTTTTCTGTTCTAGTATTTTGGAATCATTACATATTGCATTAATCACGCCGCATGTTTGGAACCAGCTTGAACAACAAATAAAAAATGTGACTTTTTTTTTTTTTTTTTTTTTTTGCACACTGCATGTGACTGAACAGATGTTCCCGAGCTTCGCAAAAACAAAACGCACTCACGCATGCTGTCAGAATTCGCAGCATCCAAGAAATATTCTTCCAAGTGAAATTACTTACCAAGTACTTAATGATTTCATTTACATCGAACGGCTGCATTTTTCCATCACACGACGGCCGAGATCGGTCATAAGGTCAGGAAGTTGTAGTGTTTATTATTTTTTTTCCCCTCTCAGAAATACTTTGTATTGCGCCATTAAATCGCAGATGCCGCAAGACACCATGTTTTCAGATTCAGTCTGTTTTGAAGTCTTTAAAACTCACATCATCTGAGACGCAACCAAGGAAACATTTCGCAAAGGTCTCAAGGGAGACAAGTGAAGTGTAGTCTCAGTGTTTATTTCGATTGTAAATGCTGTGTACTCGTGTGATTCCTGGCTTTTGCACCTAATAGACACCGTAAGCACACAGTGAAGGCAATGAACTGGCCACTTCACCATCAACGTGTGGGCAAAAATACAGTATTTGTAGCACATAATGTACACTTTTAGAGGTGCCAGTAATGCTAATGGGAACATTCTAGCAGACATGAAGAAAAAAACAAAAAGAAGAAGAAGAACGCTACCACAAAACCCTTTATTGTTGGGGAATGAGGCAGCTATTTTTTCCAATGATGTACTCCAAGAAAGAAAATAGCCATGTCTGACCACTATTAATAATACAATGATTCTTCATTTTTTCAGATTTTCCTTTTTTTTATGAAACAAGTGGCTCAAGAAACCCAATGAATTCACAAACAGTTCACAAACAGTTCAATTCTGAGTTCAATTCCCACCCAATGCCCGGATACCAGCCAGTGGACACAGTGTGGGTCCCAAGCCTGGATAAAATGGGAGGGTTGCGTCAGGAAGGGTATCAGATGTAAAACCTGTGCCAAGTTGTGTCCGCTGTGGCAACAACCTCAACCGGATCAGCCTAAAGACTAAGACCAACAACAAACAGTACCAGTCACAAATTTGGAGACACCTTCTAATTCAATGGTCTTTCTTCCTTTATACCATTTTCCATACTGTAGAACTCATCCACAATATGAGATGTTCAGATGTGTCTATAACTTGTTCATTTGTAATTTCTCAGGCCGGTAGTTCTACATGAAGTCCTCCTCTGCAGCAGAGGTTCTGTTCCTGCGATGCTCCTTTCGAAACCCAGCTCCATCATATAGAGTTTGATGTCTTTTTTTGCGACCACGCTTGAAGATTCAGTTTTCCAGATGGACTTGACTCCAGACTGACCTTCATCATGGACTATTGTTTCTCTTTTACTTATTTACACACGTTCATACTGTATGTGTTACTCCATACTGTAGTTCTGATGTCTTCAGTACTGTCCTACAATGCAGACGATGTGTCCAGAACTTTGCCTGGTACTGCCCATCTTGTACCTGAGCGGTTTCAGAGGAATGTGTTTTTTCATGACACACAGTGACCTATTAATCGTTCAAACTAATGATGGTAGCAGGTGCAGATGATGCCAGATGATCAGGCCGGTGATCAGTATACTTATGGTGACGCTGGTTGGAACGGATGAGAGGGGAAATGAGATCGCTGCTCAGTTTGTTACATACACAACCCAATTCTAAATTGTATCTTTAGGCACGTTGCTGCTTCATTAAGGATGGTGATGATTTTATCTGCACCTATTGGCTCTATCTTTGAGCCACACAGCATTTGCCTTTCTTTTAAGACACAACGTTTTTTAGATTAAAAAATCAGCCTTTTGCAGTAAAAAAAAAAAAAAAAAACATTGTTCTCATTTCTATAATTTATTCTACATCATGCAATTAAATTTAATATGAAGAAATGATGGGTGGCTCGAGACTTTTGCACAGTACTGTACATATTTTTTTTGGGTGTTTCCCACAAAGTAGAAACAAGGGAACAAAAACTGTTTTTGCTGAATTAGGGCTAAATGGTAAATGTTGGCACTTTAGAACAATCCAACTCAACAATGTCACTGAATTTGAATGATGGTGTCTGGAAATGCGTATTCAACTCCTGTATTGAGAACCGGGTTTAATAGGACGACAACGGCTACTTTAAACCAACCATAAATTCCAGTGTCTTCCCCATCTGGTGTCCACAGCAAAGCTTCATTGTGTGCCCTTTAGTGTCCTGTCTTCAGACTAAGCAATTTATTTGATCTGGTTTAAGGAAAAGCGAGGTGATCGCTGTCTGAAAAAAAAAAAAAAAAAAAAAAAGAAATCTGCTGACAAAAAGACCGAAAGGTCTTCATTATAAGCAACAGACCTTAAATCCCCCCTAGGCTAACAGGACTATCTAGTGAGTGACATACCAGATCGCCGAGCTCCAGCAGCCTAGCACGATTCGCCATGGAAATAGCGACGCATTCGGCGGCCATGCCACATGGGCCAACTGAGGGGAGCTGCAGAAATGGTACGCTTCAGATTTGTTTTTCCAGCTGCTGCGCCCCTCTACTAAGACCCGTTTCGCTCCTCTTATAAATCATGCCATACAACTGAACAGTGATTTATCAGCGGATTTAGACTGGATTGGCCTGCGTGAGACAGGAGGAGAGGAAAGAAAAATAGAATTATCGGTTTTCTATTCAGGATTCATGTGTGAGTGGGCGCTTGGTCAAAGGGCGCAGTCGAAATTATGAAATTCTGGATCGATTCAGTTCTCTGGTTCCGTGCTAACAAAACTCTATAATCGTTCCCATGCATTTAGATTTTTTTTTTTTTTTTTTTTTTTTGCAGAAAGATCTAAACTCTCCAAACAGAGCTTCACTGATTTATTGTTCATTCAGCAAAAAATGACTCTTCATCTTCATCTCAATCTCATCTTCATCAAATAGAAGTAAAGGCTGTAAAAACTTTTGAAATATTTGGCGTACTTCAAAGATGGAGGAAATGTGGCAGGGTTTAAAAATACTCCAGGCTCCACAGATACCAATCTGAATTATGTTTTCTAACACACCTCATTACTCTCAAGATAAAACATTAACGAGTCTTCCAAGGAATACATGTGACACCTGCGCACTGAATATAATAACTAGTGCACATCTAAGCTTCCTAATAAAGGCTCTGAAGGTTTGGTCAAATTCCCATGAATGGTTCTGGAGGAGATGCAGATACGGTAGAAGAACAGTGTGCCAGATGTGCGATGATGGATAGTGATGCTCCGCAGGCAGGAGACATATTTTTACATGCTTTATGCATAAAGATGTCACTCTAAAAAATAAAAATAAATAAATAAATAAAAAACTTTGTACTTTTTGCATCTTTTATTGTATTAATTTTAAATGGGTCAAATTAACAACACAAAAAGCATGAGGATTATGATCAACCTTATATTTTCTATATTTGTGTAATCTTTATAATTATATTCTTATTTCATATTTTATATTTTCTTTTTTATACTCTATTTTATTTTATTTATCTTTATTTGAATACTCAGTTTTTTGAGAAAAGGTTGTCTGTACATTGGTCAGAAGTCGCTCTTTTAATAATACCTTAATGGTATATATTGGAGGACCTGAAACCAGTCTCAAAAAATTCTTGTCTGTATGTCTATCTGTCTGTCCACAGCATCATGCAAAACAGACAGAATTGAACGAAACACTACTAGTCCATCTGTAATTGCCTGAAGTTTAACCTGAAGTTGAACCTTTTTAATTTTCTTAAATAATTTAGCGTTTTTCCCTCGAGGTGGGCGTGGCCATACACGTCACTCAACAGAGCCAATCAACGCGATAGTTTATCGTGTATACACAGAGAATGTGGGAGACACAGAAATGCATGTACAGTATAAGCCGCTAAAATCCTCAACACACACACACAGACAAAACAGCCAAAAAATTTACTCAAGTTAGAGGAGCTGTACTTCAAGATAATATTACTCAAATAGAAATAAAAAGTAGTCATCCACAATATTACTCAAATAAGAGTAAAAAAATTTCCGGTGAAAAGACTACAAAAGTAATGAGGTTTCAATCGTAATGTCTGATTTATTTAAAAAAAAATTTTTTTTTTAGAAACAAGTTCCCACTATGCCGCCTGACCCGATTGGTCAAACGGGGTCATGTGATTATTGTTGCTGCGTCTGATTGGTGAAACAGTCAAGCGGTAGAACTACCGGCTACATGTGTAGAATAAATGGTTAGAAAAGTAACGAGTCGGGTGGAGCCGAATGTAGCGGAGTAAGAGCAGCGTTTCTTCTTCACAAATCCACTCAAGTAAAAGTAAAAAAGTATGGTGCGGTAAAACTACTCATAGAAGTAATTTTTTTAAGAAGTTACTTAAGTAAATCTAACAGAGTAAATGTAACTCGTTACTACCCGCCTCTGATCATGGCTTATTTAGAAAAAAGAAAAAAAAAATGGTACTGTACATACGCTATGAAAACTGAACCTTGCGCCATAAATTAAATCATAATGTTGAGTAGAAGGGAAGTTCTGAGGTTTAATGGACCAGATGCTGATCAGCGTTTTTTTTTAGCTTTGACCTTTGAACTATTTCACAAACTTTTTCTTATTAACATGGGAATGTACAGTACAGACCAAAAGTTTGGACACACCTTCTCATTTAAAGAGGTTGAATTTGTATTATGGCAAGAAAAAAGCAGCTAAGTGAAGAAAAAAATGAGTGGCCAACATTACTTTAAGAAATGAAGGTCAGTCAGTCCGAAAAATTGGGAAAACTTTGAAAGTGTCCCCAAGTGCAGTCACAAAAACCATCAAGCGCTACAAAGAAACTGGCTCACATGCGGACCGCCCCAGGAAAGGAGGACCAAGAGTCACCTCTGCTGCGGAGGATAAGTTCATCCGAGTCACCAGCCTCAGAAATCGCAGGTTAACAGCAGCTCAGATCAGAGAGCAGGTCAATGCCACACAGAGTTCTAGCAGCAGACACGTCTCTAGAACAACTGTTAAGAGGAGACTGTGTGAATCAGGCCTTCATGGTAGAATATCTGCTAGGAAACCACTGCTAAGGACGGGCAACAAGCAGAAGAGACGCGTTTGGGCTAAAGAACACAATAAAGAACACAATAAAGAAAACTCT